>JAKWJA010002489.1:17600152-17769686 GCA_027704765.1 Solanum habrochaites | reverse complement strand
AAGAGGCTGTTCGGTCAATGCATATGAGGCTAGTGTCGTGCACTATCCAGATATGCCACCCACTGTGTTTCAAGTCCACAAAGCGATTCGCCGGTTTTGAATGGGTTGAGATCAGAATTGCGAATTCGCTTTAACAAGTAGCGGCCACAGCGAAATCGTGTTCAAGAAGAAGTTGGTAGACGGCGGGAAGTGGAAGGAGTGAAGCCAGAATGAATTCACCCGTGGCATCACATCAAGAGGTTTCGAAAGGGAGGTGAGTTTAATGGTTTCTTACTCTAGAGGACGGTTCCGGAAGGTTACTCCAGTTGCGACCCATCAGTCTGCCGACACAGACGGTGTTGGGGTCCACCTCAGACCAGCCACACTTCTCTGATGAGAACCTATCTTGAATCCAGAGAGTGTTATGGGTGTGGAATACTGGGCATATCGAGAGTATGTCCAAAGACAGAGTTATCGACCCCATAAGCTAGAGTAAGGTGGTCATGGGAGAGGCAGTTATTCTGGGGACGTGGAGTGGTCGCAAGGTAATGTGGTCCCCAAAACGAACGGGTTATGGTCACACTGAGCCACTTACATCACAACATGGTAGGGGTAACGGACACAAACGAAAGGCCCATTGTTATTGCTTTCCTTGGAGATCGGAGGCGGAGACTCTAGATGCTGTCATCACAGTTCAGCTTCTCCTGGTTTTGTGTTTGCATGCGTCTGTATTGTTTGATGATCCTGGATCCGCATTTTCTTATGTATCTTTTCCTCATTTTTGCAATGGGCTAAATTTACCCTTGTGAATTACTTGATATGCCTATTCGTGTTTCTATCTACCTTCTACTTTCCGGTGGGTGAGTCTGTGGTAGTAGAAAAGGTATATAGGTCGGGTTTGGTGACCTTTGTGGAATCAACACTTATTTAAGATTTGGTTATCTAGAAATGGTTGTTTTGATGTAATTCTGGTATGACTTGCTTTCTCCGTCAATTTGGCGATCTTTTATTGTAATGCTAAACGGTGAGTTAGCCAAGCCTTGGACAGATCCGTTAGTGTGTAAGGGTGACTACACTTCCACATCCGGTGCGTATCATTCTCCTTTCTTCGTGCTAAGAAAATGGTTAGTAAGGGTGTTTAGCCTTCTGGCACATCTCAAGGAGACACACCACAATACCTTTGTTGAGTCGGTTTCTTTGGTCCGTAGTTTCTGGATGTGTTCCCCCTTCAAGATCTTCCTGGTAAAAAATGCCACCAGATAGGGATATTGACTTCGTATTGATCTTGAACCGGGTACTCGCCCCCATTTATATACCCCCCTTATAGAATGGCGCCCGGAGTTAAGAGAGTTGAAAGCCCAACTTCAGGTTGTGACAAAGTCTTCATTAGACCAAGTGCATCTCCTTGGGGTGCTCTAGTTTTGTTTGTAAAGAGAAGATGAGATCTTCGGATGTGCAATCAATTACCCTGGCAACTAAATAAAGTCACTCTTGAATAACAAGTATCCTCTTGCCTCAGCATGTGAACTTGTTCGACCGTACACGGTGCTTGCGTCTTTTCTAACGCCATTGATTTGAAGGTCTGTTAATCAATTAAACATACGGGCCGTAGATGGCCAAGAGACTGCTTTTCGACCAGGTAAGGGCATTATGAATTCTGGGTAATGTCCTTTGGACTAACGAATGCCCCCTGCTTGGGCTATCCATGAGCTTGATAAAACGGATTTAGCCATATCGGGCCCTTTGTGGTTGTATTTATTGATGATATACTTGATATACTCCACGAGTAAGAAGGAACCGAGGAGCATTTGATAATTGTGTTTGAGATGTTTAGGGAGAAAAGCTTTTTATTGCAGTCTCTAGTGTGAGTTTTGGCTAGATGCATTGTCCTTCTTGGGGCACGTGGTTTCCAAATGGGTTGGTTGATCCTTCTAAGATCGAAGTAGTGAAATTGGGTAAGAACCCATAATGGTGTCAGAAATCCGAAGCTTGTGGTTAGCCCCAGTTATTACCGTCGATTTGTCAAGGGATTCTCTTCTATTGTCTTCCCAACGGACGAACTTGACTACGCAGAATGTTCCATTTTGTATGGTCAATGAATGTGAGGAACGCTTTCTCAGAAACTCACTACATTGCGGACATTACCGCACCGATCCATACCTTGCCAGTAGAAGGTAAGACATCTTCATTGTTTATTGTGGATGCATCCTATTCTTGTTTGAGGGTGCATGCTAATGCAAGAGAAGAATGTGATTGTCTATGCTTCAATACAATTCAAGGGCTGAACGTAATTATCCAACCCCCTGATTTGGAATTGGCTGCTGCGGTGGTGTTGCATTAAAGCAATGGATACACTATTTATATGGGGTCAAGTGTTGAAGTCTATACGGATCATCGTATTCCTAACAGAGATGTCTTTCTCATTGATTCGATTTGAGACACACGAAGATGGGATGGAACTACTGAAGGACTACGACAAATACTATTTTGATCATCAGGGAAGCGAATGTTGTAGCGGATCGCTTTAATTAGCAAGCCGGGAAGCAAGGGGAAGTCTGCCACTTGTCAAGCTTCTAGACGCCCATGGCTCAGAAGTTTCAGATCTGGCTAACGACCTTGATGAGATTGAATTAAATGAGAAAATGGAGGATTTTTAGCTTTGTGTGAGGCAGATCTCCTTCCTGACAAGATTAAGGGAAAGTGCAGTTTTAATATAAAATTGATCCAGATCCGAGATAAGTGGTTCAAGGAGAGGCTAAAGAAGTGACATCGATGAGTAAGGTTTTTTTGAGGCTTAGGGAAGGCGTATGTTGTACCCCGTCGATGAGTTTTGATCAACACGCATGCTGACAAGGCTCATAGTTCAAGGTATTCGATACATCTGGTGCACCAAGATGTACCGTGACCTAAGGAGGCCAACACTTTGGTGGAGTAGAATGAAGCGCGATACTCGTTGAGGGTTTTTGTTGCCAAATGTCTAAATTGTCACCAAGTAAAGTATGAACACCTGAACACCAAAGGCCCGGAGAACACTTCAGTAGAATGCCCATTCCGGACTGGAATGAAAGAGCATGGATTTCGTGTCGGTCTTGTTCTCCAAAACAAGGGTTAAGTATGACGCTATTTGGGTGATTGTTGACAGCTTAACTAAGTTTTCTCATTTCAATTCCTGTTAGGTTACTTACTAACTGCAGAAATGTTCGCCAAACTTTACACTCAGAAAGGTTGTTCGATTGCAATGGTAGTTCCACTGTCCTCATATCAGATAGAGGTACGCATGTTTACTTCTAAGTTTTGGAGAACATTGCATCGTAATTAGGTACGACAGGTTGGAACCTTAGTACTCCTCGCATTTCACACCCCCATACCGACCGGGTCGTCTGATCGAACGATTCAAGTGTTGGGGATATGCTCCGTGCATACGTTAATGAATTGTGGCCATTGGATAGCTTCATTACCCCTTACGGAGTTTTCATACAATAAGAGGCTATCACTCAGTGTTGACATGACCCCTTTAATCTTGTATGGTAAGAGATGTAGGTCTCCCATTGGTTTGGTTTGATTGCTTCCGAGGTTGAGACCCATTCGGTACTGACCTTTTGAGACTCGTTAGAAAGGGAATCCATTCAAGAAAAGCTTTTAAGCGTTCAAAGTATGCAAAAGGATATGCGATGCGAAGGGTAGGGATTTTGGAGTTCATCAAGAAGGTGAAACCTTTTGCTGAAGGTTTCACCCATGAAGGGTGATAGATGCGATTTGGTAAAAGAGGTAAGCTTAGTCCGAGGTATATATTGGTCATTTGACGTTCTGAAGCGAGTTAGAGAGGTGGCTTATGACTTAGCCTTTCCTCCCAAGCACTCTCCGGAGTACATCCGTATCCCTGTCGATGTTAAAAGAACCATGGGGATGGAAACCACCTCATTCGTTGGGATTCAGGTTTGCTTGATGAGAATTTGTCTTATTGAGGAGGAGCCTGTTGCTATTTTAGATAGAGAATTCGCCAAGTTTTGAGATCAAGGAGATTGCATCCATCAAGGTAGTGGCAATGGAAGAATCGACTCCGTTGGAAGAGGCCCTTTGGGAGAGGAGGCTGTCTATGCAGAAGATACCCACCCTTTTACATATATTCCAGGTATGCTTTTCAACTCTTGTTCTTTACTCTTCCGTGATCGTTCAGGACGACCGATGGGTAAATTGGTAATCGATTATAACGACGACTGTTTTTAGTCGTTTTGAGTACAGATTTAATTTCTGGAAAAACTGGCAGAGGCCCAACTGATGCCACGACGGGACCGTCATGGTCTACGACGGACGTCCGTGAGGTCCCGTCCCAGAACATTAGAAATTCTGATTTTTGGTACTGAGATTGATCTCTGAGACTTCTGCGAAGATTGGGCAGTTACGGACCGTCGCAGCTCGACGGCCCGTCACAGGCATTCACTTAAAAATCGAGTTTTCCTGTAGGCATGATGGCCGGCCAAGACAGAAAGGACGCGCAGGCAACGACACCCGCAACATTCTGCGCAAATCCCAGCTCCCGGCTGGGTACGATTTCTGTTAATATTTAATTTAAGGGGCGTTTTGGACTATTTCCCGCTTTTAATTATAAAGTGGTGGGTTAATGTTAATAATTCTAATTACTTGTGGTTAAAAGAGTAAACCTTAATTTAATTAGTGGGTTATTAGTGACATCCTTTACTACTTACTTATATGCTTAATTAGGGTAAAAGAAAGAGGGTTTGAATAAGACAAAGACAAAGAACGAAAGAGAGGTAAATGAGCAAGAGGAGAGAAAAAAACGAGAGACAACAAGAATTTTGAGGAATATTGCTTGCTTGATCACGAATCTTCCGGTGAGGTGGTTATGGTTTCAACACTATTCGTAGTAACTCTAATAGCGAATGATATGTTTGGGTATGTATTATTAGGCTTCTATAACGCTTAATTTGTGTTACATGATTGATTTTATAATATATATTATATATAGGTTGTGATAAAATAACATATGAAGCTATTGATCTTAAATCTTGAAGAAACCCTAATCTACTTTGTTAAAATGATAATGCCTTGGTAAAAAGAATGCTTAATTAACGAAATAGTGGATTAGGGGATCGTGCCACGTTCCGGTACAAGGAATAGAATATGAGGATTCGAGTGGTCAGTTCCGACAACAGGATATATATGGATCGGGTGCCACGTTCCGGTACCAAAAGGATAGATATGAGGATCGGAGTGTCCTTCCGACACAACCCATGATAGTATATGGATCGGGTGCGCACGTTCCGGTACCAGGATAAAATATGAGGATCGGAGTGTCAACGTTCCGACACCAGGATATATATGGATCGCAGGGTGTCCACGTTCTGGTACCAATGATAGAATGAGGAGCGAGTGTCACGTACCGAACGAGAGTAAATAATATAATGAATCTTGAAAGATGTTAATATCTCACTCTATGAACCTATTCCCAAATGAATATGATGAGGAGGCGTGAGTCCTCATTGATGTGCGCTTGGTGTTGAAACCAGATATGGTAATTGTTAATGCTGTGGCATGCTAAGATATGAGTGATTTTATGATGTACTTGATTATACTGTTTTCTATTTTGAGTTGCCGGATGATACCTACTCAGTACTTGTGTTGTACTGACCCCTCCCTCTTTTCATTTTTTCTTTTTCTCTTCTTTGTTATTGTGGAGTGCAGCAAACTACCGTCGTCTCAACTCACACGCAACTCTAGCCAGTCTTCATTACACCGGATTTCAGGGAGCTTACGCTTCTAGGCTTGGACTGGATCTTCTTTCTCATGTCTTATGCCTTGAAGTTCCGGCATGGACTAGCTTTTGTTTTATTAGTTCGTAGAATACGCGAGTTTAGTAATTGGATCATAGATGTTCTTGTGGTGAGGACTCCGATGTTGGGGAGAAATAATAGAATGTTGAATTTTAAAGTTATTGAATCGGTTGTATTTAATGATTTAGTCGTCTGCATTACACTTTTCAATGTTTGTTATTTACATTGAAATGTTAAGGTTTAGATGTGATTGGTTCGCGCACATAAAGGATAAGTGTGGTGCCAGTCCGCGATCCGATTTGGGTCGTGACACAATACAAATGTATACTTATGTCAATTTGAAAAATATTAATGCAGATAAATGTAGACTAATTTTATTATGACTACTAACAAAATTCTACCAATTTTTACTATGAATAACGAACAAAATGTATACAATATAAATTTAAATTAGAAAGATATTAATGCAAGCAAATGTATATATCAATTTATAAATGATTATGAACGAATGTACTCCAATATATAAATGTATACCTCTATAAAAGTTGAACTATATTACAATATAATGTACAGTATACCAATTATTACTGAAATCAACAGATGTATCCAATACAAATTTGTGTCACTTTACTTTATATGAATATTAATTTAAATGAATAACTAATACAAAAATGTATACAAATTTGCTAAGTGAATAAAATTGATTCAAGCAAATAATTACAATTAATGAACTCATGGAATCCTTTGAAATGAAGAAACTCAATGACAAAATATTATTTGTATTTAAGAAAGAAGAAGATATAATCTAAACTATATTTTGCTAGTTTTAAGTGAAATGGTTGACGATAGAATCGAGATGATATTACTTGTATTTTTTTTAAAAAATCAACAACCTAATTTTGAAAGAATAGAGTTTGAATAATCTTTTTGCTAGTTTTAAATAAGGAGAATAGTTTGATGTTAGAGAGAGGAATATTTTTTTATTAGTTAAAAAAATACTAATAATTTTGAAGGAGAGAACAAATTTAATACTCTTTTTTGTTTTTAAGAATTAATGGTTTGGAAGTTAAAAGAGAGATGATATTAAATTTTTTTATTATTTAAAGTAATTAAAATTTGTCGATAAGTTACTTTAGGCCTAATATGTGACAATTTTTTATTTGGTTCATTAATGGTAAGAATTAGTCTGATGATCTCGTACTTGTATCGGATGTATATGGATATCTTTTACTTAACTTTTTTGTCATCTTGGACTCTTATACTCAACCAAAATGAGATTTTAATCTCTTGACCATTGTGTATCTCCTTCCTCTCCTCTCCCGTAATAGATGACATGTTATAATCCTTCCATATATACTAATGTCAAGTCTAATTTTCTTCAAATAATTTTTCAATTATTGTAAACAATATAAATAGAATACAATTTATAACAATCTATTTTATCAAATAAAATAAAATTATCATTTTTGTACACGTTTCCTCCACCTTCCCTAACTCACTATCACTTCAAAACTCCACCATCTCCATATCCCCATTTTTTTCTTCTTCAATTTTTTCACAGTCCAGCAATCTGATGAAGTCATTAAACTACTTAACTCCCCGCTAGTGCTATTTTAATTTACTATTGACATTTAATCCTCCCTATTTTCACTATTTTACCACCAAGTTGGCATCGTAAAATCCATTAGAATCCAATTGTAAAACCCAATATAACATTTTAATTTCTCGACATTGATAGGAATACAAATTGGTCGGAACAAGGTAGAGGATCTCGTCGATGCCGGAGAAATCGATGGAGTCATTGCATCGTCTCCATTTTTAACGGCAGCGTCCATTTTTGCCGACGTCATCGCCATTTTTACCGGCGAGATCAAAGTAATTAACACAAGCATCTACCACCGCAATAACACAACCAAGCCCAACAACCAGATTTAACCAAACTTTTTCCATAATCCAATGCTAATTCTATTTCACACCCCGAAAATTGCTTACAATACAATATAATTTTTGACACCAAAAGAGTCAGTTACTATTAGAGATATCAACACGTCCACTAATTTCTGATTTTTAAGAAGTAATGGTTGGAAGTTAAAAGAGAGATGATATTAAATTTTTTTATTATTTAAAAGTAAATAAAAAATGTCGATAAGTTACTTTTAGGCTAATAGGTGACAATTTTTTATCTGTTTATTAATGGCAGAATAGTTTGATGGATCATCGTACTTGTATCGGATTGTATTATGGACTCTTTTACTTAACTTTTTGTCATCTGGACTCTTATACTCAACCAAAATGAGATTTTTAAATCTCTCTGACCATATTTGTCTCACCTCCTCCCTTACAATCGATGACATGTTATAGTCCATGTCCATATATATTAATGTCAAGTCATAATTTTCCCTTCATAATAATTTTTAATTATTATAAAAAGATTAAATAGAAACAATTTATAAAAATATATTTTAATCAAATAAAATAAAATATTATTTTTTTTACACGTTTCTTCCACCTTCCCCTAACTCACCATCACTTCAAACTAAACTCCAACCATCTCCTATCCCATTTTTTTCTTTTCAATTGTTTTCACAATCCAGCAATCTGATGAGTATGAAACTACTTACATCCCCCGCTAGTGCCCATTTTAATTTACTATGCCCATTTTAATCCTCCCTATTTTCACTATTCACCACAGTTGTCATCGTAAAATCCATTGAATTCAATCTGTAAAACCCAATATAAACATTTTAATTTCTCCATTGACTAGAATACAAATTGGTCGAACCAGGTAGAGGATTTCCGTCGATGCCGGAATCTATGGAGTCATTGCAATCGTCTGCCATTTTTTAAAAACGGACGGCGTCCATTTTTTAACCGGCTGTCATCGCATTTTTTACCGGCGAATCAATAGTAATAACAACCTACGTCATCTAAACCACTGGCAATAACAACCAACCAAGCCACATTACAACGCAGATTAACCAACTTTCCATACTCCCATTCTAAACTACTTTTCATTCACACCCGAATTGCTTATAATACAAGAATAATTGTTTACAACCAAAAGAGGTCAATATTAATTGCCGGGAGATTCAAACAACTTCACTAATTTCTGATTTCTTTGCTGTTATGTATCAAAATTTTTTGGCCCAAATTTGTTTTTTTTATTTAGGGGTACTCAAAAAAAAAGTAAAACAAGAAGAGTTTTTGAAAATGACCAGAAAGGCAGCAAGATAGCGCATTTAGGTATGGGAGGGACAAAACGGAAAAGTGAATGATTGTAAGAGGAAAAAATAGGACTGGGTGGGGACCAGCACAGAAAAGGAAGTGAACCAACCTGTAGATCCATAACAATCGGGTGTGGATAAGACAAGCAAAATAGTATTGGGGTTTGGGTGACTGAAAAAGAATGTTTGTGGCAAGCAAGATGGAGCTAGTGTGGGAAAGAAATAAAGTTTTTTCCTTTTTAAATTTATTCTTTTAACAATAATTTTAATAAGTTAAACGTAAAAGTGGAATTCAATTCATGTTCACTTGCCTTTGTAGGCGGTGACTACACTCTCTTGCCAACTTAGCTTAATTAATGTCACATAAGAATGATCAATGATTTTTTAAAAAGTTATTATATATTGTTGTTATGTAATGATGTATAAAGTCCAGATTACAAAAAGGCTAGATAGAAAAATTTCAATAAACAATCAAAAAAAAACACAAAAAACAATCTAATACAAGTACGAAGGTCCACCACACTGTTTAGCCTTTATTAATTGCTAATTAATATAGAGTTATATATTGCTAGTTGTATGTAACACTTCTCTATCTATGTCAAATCCAATGGTCAGTCCAAAAATCCAAATACCCGACCCAGCCCTGCCTCTTCTTCTTCCTGCGAAACCAGAAACTCCATCTAGTCCAAAACCAGACGCAAGTCGAAATCCTAGCAGAAATCGCGCTACAAAGCTGAAAATCCAATCAAATCGCCCAAATCCAGGTACACCAACCTGTCCCAATATCGTCTTCTTTACGCGATACTATCCAGAAAACTAGGAAAAGCGACTCCAGCAAACATATGCATCAACTCACAAACGGCGTGAACCTACTAGCAATACCGACCGTCCCTGTTCCCCCTTTTGTTGCGGAGTTTCAGATAAGAGACACTCCTCCCATGCCCTCTTAATCTATGCCTAAAAAAAACCATTTCGAAATTTGAATTCATTCTTAATCCACCAGATTTCCCCCCTAACCGATCTTAGTTCTTTTCCTATAAATACCATTCGTATATTACTTCAAGGGGGGTGGATCAAATTTTAGGCGGAGATAGAAAAAAAAATTAGATTTTGAGGTCATATACGAAAAAAAAATACACAAGACGGTTGTGGAGATTGGATTTTATAAGGTAATAGTATTCTAGAGTTTTGGATTTGCTGTTTTGGAACCCTGATTTTTGCCAAAAATCCTTGTGTGGTGGTGGATAGCTCGTCCAAGTTCGTTCATCCCGGATCGCTGCCCGAAAAAAAGTAATATCTACTCCTTTGTTTAGTTTTCATTTTGATTCCGAGCATTATGTGGTGAGCCTGTCTCTGCTGAGTCTTCATTGGCTTTTTTATCGCTTTGATCAAATATGAACGGTCATGGGTTATACCTTTTTGAATATTCTTGACCAATCATTGTGTTATTCATGCCTTGACTCGATTAGATGTTCAAATCAGTTTGTAGTTGTTTAAGTTTATCTTTCGTGTTGTTTTGAATCAGATGTTCGTCTTGCTTTGACTCTGGTGCCTAATGTGGTATCAAGCATCAGTGAATCTACTTCGATATTATAAGTTGGTCGTCATATATGTGGTCTCAATTTGGTCTCTTTATGTTCAGCTGAATCTTTGTTTGAGTTCGCTTGAGATGATACATTTTTCGTTTGGTGTCAATGAATATGTTAGCTGCACCGTTCTATTTTGAGCCACTGTTATTTGCTATTTTGATAGTCTTCTTTATGGTTCTGGTGCCCCAAGTATAGTCTCTGTTTTCTTGCCTTAGTTGCATACAGAATTTTGACTTTATTCTTTAAAAATGCTAGCCTCAAGTCACAGTTTCTTTTTTTTAGGAAGTTTTAAAGTGTTTAGCCTTTCTTATGGATGTATCCATGTTTGTTTCATTTTTTTTATTGTTTAATATACTTCTAACTCTACTTTGTGTAACTACTGTTAATTCTAAGCGTAACTTGGTGATCATTGTATTGGTTAATACGTGTTAAGATTAATCGGTTTAGTAACATAAATTGGTTTTATCTTGTGGGAAGTTCAGTTTGCATGAAAAAACTCCTAATTCTTTGCTCGAGTGTTATTTGATCAGTTTTCCTCTATATCTTTTTCAATGTCTATATTCACCTGCTCGCATTTCATATTAAAGTTATATTTACTATCATCCATCGGAATGTTCGAACTTCAGAACGAGCTTAATCTTTTGGGTTTGTGGATTTATCGTTTGGTAATTACCAGTGTCTTAAACATTTTGTTGGAAAGTTGTGTTGATTGAGTACGCTATAGTTCTTGTTTGTGCTACTGCCAATTGGAGTTGCATAAAACTGATTGATTTTCCTTTTTTTTTTCTACTGCTCTAATACCCCACTTCAAATTTGAATTGAAATAAAAACATTTATTGATCCTTCCCTCGCTGGTTTATATTCTTAAACAATTATTTAGGATTTCTTTCCTTTTTATCAGCAAGGTAAATCTTTTTGAAATGTCTAAAATATTGTCTAGATGCAATTATATTTTCTAGATTCTCATATGTATACAGGTGTGGTTGCAATTATTTTGTACATTGTTGTATTTGTAATTGTATATGATCATTAATGGGGCTAGTCAAATCTGATTGTACTATTCTCTTATTATATCTATTTTATGTATGTATTTTTTTGATGATTAAATTTAGGGAAATTTTCACAAATAGACACCATATTTAAAATTATTATTTAATTTAGGTAAAGTTTCATAATTACAAGTACCTTTCTTTTGCAATAGAATTGAGTACTTTTCTTCTACAACAAAATAGAATACCTCTGATCCCAAATCACCGTCGGCAACTCAATTTTCTTTGAAGATCATCGAATCAGCATCGGTTTCATCAGTAATTATACAACAGGTACATATTATAATGAATCGAATCAATTTAGGTATATAGTTTCATCTCTTTTCTATTTTATGCTCTGCAGATTTGATTGAATTGATTGACATTTCGTCGAATAAACTCTTCTATGTATAGGTGAAATGTTTAAAAAATCAAAATTCAAATCTTAATCGATAATTAAACTTTGATTGAATGGTGTTTTGAATTATTTCCTGTGGAATTAGTTTGTATAGGTGTTGATTTGGAATTTGTACAATTTGTATAAATTAGTTTTAGTGTATTAAATTGATGATTTAATAATAATGCTAATTCATTATTTTGTAAAAATTTTCTAGTTCGTAACTGAAATAGTTAATATTTCGTAGTAAATTTCAACTTAAATCTTCTATGAGTGATATGTGATTGCTTTGGTCTCAGATTTAATTTTTTTTTTTTGAATACCAATTTAGTTTGTATCGCGTGATTGCTTTGGGGTACATCATGCTCCATTCCTTGCTTCTCTGCTTTTGTTCTGTGTGATTTAATGCTTGTCTACGTTCGTCTTTATGTACTCCGTTCTAGTTTTGTCCCGCATGCTTTCCGTTGTCCCCGTTCTCCCTATTTTTTTTTTTTTTCGTTGCCATTGGCTCTTTGCACCTCTGTCTCCCCTCCTTGCTCTTTTGTCGTTTTGTGTGTCGTTCTTGCCCTGTCTAAGTTCGTGTTCGCTTCAACTTCAACAGTTATATATATATATAAAGAGATGTATAACTAACTTGTTTTTAAATTATGTATAAATTAGTTGTTATATAGTGACTACAATTTTTATAATTGTATAATTAGTTTATATATAAATGTATTAATAATAACTGATTTATACTAATATTTTATTGTATATAGGAATGTCATCCATAACTATCTTGGTAATGCATTCTGAAAAATGGGATGATGCAAACTCTTATATTGACTATGTTTATTGAGGAGTTGGTTTTAGAGAAAATGCCTCTTTTTTGAATTATATAATATAAATGAAACTCAACTATATGTGGATGTGACTGCGAAGGTACTAAAAATTGAATATAAGGTTTACCAGAGCAGTATTAGGATTGTGATACACAATGAGATGGTGGTGCGAGTATATGTTATGCTAAAAAAGTCTACAAATGAATTTAGTAAATACCCCCCTTGTATAACTATCTCTAATAGGTGTTATCTGATATTTTGGGATAACTTTGTATGACTGATTTTGAGAAATTTGAGAAACAGAAAATGACAGTTGCAGAGATAGTAAATCCCCTTGATACTTTCAAATGGTGAATTGCAGTGTGGTGATTACTGATACATCATATAAGTATGTAAAGATAGATCAAGTGTACAATAATAAAGCTACATTGAAGTGTGTTATGTAGAAATATGCAATTGTGGAACGATTTTAGTTCAAGACAAAAAGATCAAATTCAATCAGGTAACATCATTTGTATAAATCAGTTCAACTGTTATTAGGTGTATAATTATGACTTATCTGTATATCTTAATTATATAACGTGTAGTTATACACTTGTGTGTTACTCCAATAAATGCAACTGGTAATGAAGGCCTCAGATATTAAAAAATCAGGAATGTTTAGAATAAGAGCGTTCGATGCTGAAAATACATGTTCATTGAAAGATAGGGTTTATTCACAACAACAAGTAACAAGCAACAAGAAACTTAGTTGACTTGAGATAGATTGTTGTTCGATGTTGTAACACCTGTAGCATTTGATTTTTTATTTTTGACAGGCAATTGTTTGATAACTGGCTTGGTTACAACAACATCAGGTTGCTTTCTGTACCTCACACGTCGAGTCTTCACTGATGGAGAGACTGGGGCATTACGTGTTTGTGGCCTTTGTATATCGTGATCTTGAACAAGTTTGTGTGGCCTTTAATTGATTTTAGTGGGTCTTGAAAGTCATCATCTGACTCAAGAGATTGTATAACATCATCTGCTTTATGTTGGAAGGTTCTTTTGATGGTGAAGTTGTATCAGATTAGACATACTCTAGCGGCAATGGAATGATTGCAATTTCCAATGGGGTTGGAGTTATGTTCTAAAAAGTTATCTGAAATTATAACAAAATCATTGAATATATATAAGTATATGTATAATTAGTGAGTAACTACATAAATTATTTACGAAAGAACACAAAATTTATATATGTATAAACACTTATAACTCAATATTTAATATGTATACAAATGAAAGTTCTCTTGATTGTATATGTATACATATGAGACAGACAATATCTGTATATAAAAATAAAGAACAACACACCATTAAAGTAGGCAAAAGTACTACCGTATATTGACAAAATCCCCCAACGAAACAGTGCTTTCATGAAGTATCGATGCTGTGATAATCCTGTTTGTGACCCCGTTGAAAATTCGAGGAATTTGATACGCTCAACTTACTTTTCAAATAAGTAAGTAAAGCTTGTATCAAGTAAGAACCCACTAATTAGGTTGGATCCGTTCCACGAGAAAAATAATTCAACCTAACTTAATTGTATATGACTATTATTTATTCAATTATTTCCCTATAAAACAAAGACAACAAAGGTGTTCTTTATTTCTAAATTAATTAAAATAATTAACTAAATTAAAGTAAACAACTACAGATCAAAACTGGGAGCTTATCCATTTCATCAAGTACTAGTGCTTAAATGTCCCCACCGTCCCTAATTTGTTAATTCTAAACTAGAACAATTTTTCCTAGTATCTTGCATGTAAATTGATAAGTTATGTTAATCTTTACATCTATGGTCCGAAATCAGAAAATTTCACTCGCACCCTTGGTCCGGCTACGTGTGGTGTTGCATACTAACCCTTAACCTTTATCCTCATATTAAGCCATTGTATCTCGTATTTGTCTAAGTTATTACGTCTACCTCGACACTAGCCCTATTAAGATAGTGTACCTAAATCTATGTTGATATTAATTTTCCTATTATCTACCCTCCCCCCGCTCCTGGTCCGCCCAGTCATTAAGGCGAGTTTCTAAACGTTGTCCCCACCCTTCCGTTAAACCACTTCTATGAAAGAATTATCAATACAGCAAAACACTACTATTCTAGAATTGCTATTATAGTTATATTTTTACATCATTATTCACCCTGGTTCCCCAAACCCTAGTTATGGATTTTAATTACCCATGTGCCATTAATCACACTCATTCATCATATTTAATATAAGAATTTATGCACTTACTTTAATGAGAAAGAATAAATCCCATAAATCACTTGATGTAATCACCAAAGCACCAATAAGATCAATTCTAGAAAAAAGTGGTAACATTCTAGCAGGGAGCCATTTGCATCAGACTACATTTAACAACAACGTTTTATGGCCTTGTGGTATAGGGGCAAGACAAATGGCCCCTCATAGTATGCCAATTTTTATCATAATCTCTATAGTATTCTTGAGGAGTGGAGCTGGATTTTATCCTTTATTGATTTTTAACCAACGATGCATCTGTAATAACTGACATGAACCATCAACCGGAGTTTGGATGTTCTGGTTTGGATCACATCTTTCATACTACTCAATTTTGATTTCATATTATTATGTAACGCTCTAATTCGTGGTCGTAGGAAAACAAGGGTTTCTCTTCCTCTCGTTATTTGACATACAAGAAAGTTAGTGTCTGTGCAAGAATAAACCATAATAGAAAAGTAATTAAGAAAATATAACTAAACTTTAGTAATAATTTAGTTAATCTAACAGCTCCTTTCCCTGGCACGGCGCCAACTTTATACGCTCGAAACTTACTTCTCAAATGAAGGACTAGGAAGCGTTCAGTATCAAGTAAAGAACCCAACTAATGAGTTGGGATCGTTCCCACGAGAAAATCACTTCAGACTAACTTTATTCTATTATACTATTATTTGATCATTATTTTCCTAGAAAAACAAAGAACATAAAGGGGGTTTTTTTATCTCTAAATTAATGAAAATAGATTAACTAAATTACAGTAAACACTAACAGAATTAAATCTTGGATCATAGTCCGATTATAAAAGTCCTAGGACTTAAGTGTTCCACAGGTCCGCTAACTTGATAATTTCATAACTATAACATTCTAGCCTAGTATCTGGCATGTAAACGTGTAAATTTATGTATCTCGTACAATCCTTGATCCGGTATCAGAAAATGTCACTCTGCACCTGGTCGGCTACTTGTGTTGCTATACTAACCCCTACCATGTATTACCTCCTATTAAGTCTTGTATTCGATAATTTGACTAGATATTACTCGTACTAATCGCCACTAGCCTATTATATAGTGTACACCTAAATCTATGTTTGATAATTGTTTTCCTATTCTACCTCCTTGGTCCGGCAAGTAGCATTAAGTCGCTTCTAAACGTTTGTTATTCCGTTTACAAAGGACTTCTCTAACGAAAGAATTCTCAATACATGCAAGACCACTATTTTAGAATTGCTATTTAGTTAGATTTTCATCATTAATTCACCCATGGTTCCATAACAACCCCCTCGTTATGGAGTTTAGTTACCCATGATCATAATCACACTATTCATATATTTATATAAGAAGTCATTGCACTTACTTCATGAGAAAGAATAAAATTTCCCGAAATTCACTGATATCAACCAAAACACCAACAATCAATTCTGAAAAAGTGTATACATTGCGAAATTTAATCCTTCAATACGAACACGAGAAACTAAGTTATCAAAAAGGCTAACTATCAAAAGTCTAACCAAAACGAGATTTTTTCAACTATTTATAAACACAAAACATAATAAAAAAGGATCTAATTACTGAAAATTTGTCAAAACCCGTCTGAGTCGAAGGACCTCGTGACGGACCATTGTGGTCACAACGGGTCGTCATGGCCTTCGTCGTCCCATACTTCACAAATTCTTCTGCTGCTTTCTTCATTACCATTAACGAACAGCTATGACGGACCGTTCCAAGCACGACGGTCCATTGAGGGTCTCTATTCCATAATACTTTAACTTCTTGGAATTTGGGTACTGAGGCTACTCTCTGATCATTACAACGAACCAGCAGTACGGACCGTCGTGGACTTCTGTAATTCCACACTAGGTCAGACTTCCCATCTTCCTTCAGTAGCTTCTCTCCTCACTACGATGCCACCTATGGACCGTCACAAGCTCAACGGACCGTCATAAGCTTCGTAGGTGGTCTCTGGTCTCTTCTCATTTCCTCGCTTCAAAACTTTCCACCGCGGTTCATCTTTGGACCTATTTTCTGTCAATACGGCAACACTTACATAAAAATCAATACAAAAAGGTTTTTGGACACACTAAACTTAAGGAAAAAAATATTAAAAATACCGTGAAACCACGGTAGGTGACCCAGTTGAGAATTCTAGGAATTTGACCAGATTTCTTAACATCAATATTTTTGTCTCCTGTGAACAACATTCATAAAATCACACTTGCCTAACAATAGGAAACCCATGAATTATGTAATACTTCTCTGCTTTGTCCATTTTTTTCAGTCAAATTTTTTGTTAGTTCCTTAAAAGCTTTGTTACCCCACGGATAATCCATATACATTCTAGATTCTACCAAATCAAAGTCGATTCGATCAATTGTTGTAGAGAATGGCTCTTCAGATATAATGTAAGAATGTATGAAATACATAATTCCAAACTTCAACGCATCTTCATCGTTATTACCACATACCTTATTATTAAAACGTTGAACAAATTCTGCTTTCGATATACTTTTTTTTCCTGGATAATTCATCCGAAGAAGTCTATTTGGTTTTTCAGTGTTGAACACAAATTCTGATAGACCATCACAACATTTAAGCCCACAAACAAGACAGAAATCTCTATGGGTGAAAAGCAGAGTGATACCATTTATGTAAATCATAATGGCATTAGAAGAACTACCCTTTACGTCTTGGAACAGTCTAAACAATTGTGCTTGAACATGATAATGATGCATACTTGATATTTGAGCAAAACAAGATGATGCGCAAAATTGATTGAACGCAACTTCAGCAATTTGGAGCGTAATTGATCCATTACCCCAATATTGGTATAACATGCATGTGTGGGGTTAAAGTGGAATCTACTTTTAGAAGAATTGTAACTCCCTGAGTAAATAATGTAATGTATTATACAATTATAATGCCTATAATCTGGAAATACAAATAGCAAACCAGTATAAAAATATAGAACATGTACCCCGTGAATATCTTATGTAAATACGGACTTTACAAATGAATATCTATATACATACACTTATACAAAATGAGTATCTATATACAATACAAGTATACAAAGTGATATCTCTATACAAATATTGACTTATCAAGTGAATATCCTATCTAATCAAATACAAAGTTTCTACCATGAATAGATATACAAATTCAAAGTTATCATCAAAGTGACTATCTATATACACAAATCAAAGTTATACAAACTGAATTCCTATATACAATTCCAGTTACACGAAGTGATATCTAGATAACAAATAACAAAGTTATATAAAGTGATATTTATATACAAAGACAAAGTTATACAAAGTGAATATTTACGTACAATACAAAGTTATACAAATATAAATAAAACAAAACAAAAACAATTATACAATTTATCAATAAGTCCCAACACAATATCAAAAGCATGACATACAACTGAAATTAGAATTTCATTTTTTGTATATAAAGATCACAAATATATTTAAACCCTTAAGATAATGCTATAAAATTAGATCTGACTTCAAACATACTACACTTACCTCAAATTCTTCAAAATGTAGTGTGTTCGATTGAATAGATTGGACATCTCTTATTACTTGTACATGCCAATATATGATCTGTTACTACTTTACGCTTCTTCTCTTTGAAATCAAAACTTCCTGATTTTCTTGTTAATGTTCTTGTAGATTATGCAATCTCTTTTCTTTAGCTGCTTCTTTGAAGTCAAACATCAACAACTTTGTCTTCTTATGTTTTATACACTTTTTTGGTTTTTCCTTTGATTTTGGCAACAGACATTACTTCGTTGCCTTTTCAATGAGGTATACTAGACTTCGAATACATCCATCTTGTGGATTATTCGAGATTAGCCTGGATCTGAAATTTCTATTCTTCGTTCTGATTACACCTCCAAGAAAGTATGGAAAAGCATACAAAAACTGTTGAGTTCGCTGTATACCTCTAGTGAGTTTCTTACAGGTGACTTTTCTTTTTTTCAATTTCATGATTTGGGATGTAAAAATGGAAAAAACTGAAAAGGAACAAAAAAGTTATTCATTAATAAACAATAACATAAAATGAAATAAGCATGAGAAATCTTAGTGAGATAGATGGTGAACTGAGTTCATAATAAAAAACGAGCGCGTCGGGACGGCAAAAAGCTATGAACATTGGTCGCTTCAAGGTAAGCCCACTCCCTGCATTGGAGAATTCCAGAACACGTTATCAGAGACACTTACCTAAAATCTGAAGAGACAATTTGAGAGGCAAAATGTATAAATTTTGATTAATTGTGAAAAAAGTTAATTTCTTTTGCACATGCACACAAGTAGCGTGTGAACTGGAATAAAAAAGAGGGGGGGGGGGGGGAAATGCTTAAACTGATTATACTTAAACAACATATATAACAAAAAGTAACTGACGATGGGGTTTCAAAAGAATAAAGCAAACAGTAGCTATTTTAATTAATTTCTCATATAAATGTATGTTTCCATATAATTTTCCCTTAAATTTATCTCTTATTAGTGAATTATATGTTCTTCTTCTTACAATTAGTTAGTAATTGTTAGATTTCTCCTTTTTTAGTTATTAAAAAATATATTATGTTCCACCTTTTCCAATTGACAAACTTTTATGTGAATATTGACCATATTAATGTTTTAAAATGGGTGTATATGTGTATGTTAATGTATATGTAATAATCAGACGTTCAAAATTTTTGGTTGTCCCCAAATATAAATATAGAATTAGAGAATGAAAAGAAAAGAACATAACAATCAAAATGAGAGTTAGCAAAAGAAAATCTAGTCGTTAAAAGAAAATGTAATGACAAGAATATTTGTCATCACTAAAGAATTTTTAACGACTAGATTCATATTTGATCGTTAACTTTAAACAACAGACTTTTTAGGGATCGATATTGAGCAAAAAAAGTTATTTATGTTGTTATTGACTTATAGCAACCAGAATATGACTTTTAAAGACAAAGCTATTAGGGATCGGTAGTGAGCAAAAATATTTTATGTTATTATTGACTTATAGCAATCAGAATATGACTTTTAACGACATAATTTTCTGTCACTAAATACCATGTTTCCTGTAGTGGCTATTGTTAGGGGTGTCAATAGTATGATTCGGTCTGTTATCAATTTTTTGGATATTTTATAATATAAAATAAAAATTAGACTTTTTAGGATGATCCCAATCATATCGGTTAATTTTTTAATTTTTTTACTCTTAAAATATCACCTCAAAAAGTTGTACTATATTTACATATTTCTTTTTTAAATATGTTCTTGAAGAACCACTTTAATTCTTCATAAAAAAGAAAAGAATATAAAACCTTGTTGTCGTATTGTTTGATCTTAAATATTTAATAGAAGTATTTGAATAAGCTTTGTTGTATTGTTTGATAGAGTATATATTACAATATCTATTAATTTTAAATCTAATTAAGTAAAAGGCTAATTAAAGAGCAAATACCCAAAGTCATCTAATCACCAGAGGCAGGACCTAAGTACTATTTATATTTGAAAAATGTATAAAATATATTTATGTATTTAATTTAACATATTGTTAATATATTGTTAATATATAAAATATATTTACAACAAAGATAATAAGATATACTCTTTTTTTGTTGACACTCTTTAAAAATAAAAGTAGATATATATTTTTATAAATGAAAACTTAAGTAGTGGATACAGATGGAACATTGTAGTTCCTTGCTAGAGTAGTACAAGTTGCTACGGACACTTGTTTAGTACTAATGTGTCCCGCTACATCTTCTGCTAAAGTAGAATTACAAAGTTACAATTAATACTAGTAGTAGGAGCTTTGTTAGCCAAGTAATGCACCGCCTTGTTGCATTCCCTAAAGTTGTGGTTGATATGGGGATTCTGCAGTTTCCTCAGCCAGTATCTGCAAGAAGGGGGAATGGAGTCATATAGTGGATCAATATTATCAACTATAAGGGTAATTACCTCTGTTGAGTCTGTCTCAATTGCCAAAGAATGATAGTAGTGCAAACAATTCCAATAAGGTGGCATTGAAACTTTGGAGTTGTTGGTCGTATCCTATCTTCCAGTTGTCGTGTTCATCACGGATAACTCCACCTAATCTGCAAGCCAGATTTGTCGCAGTGAAGGAACCGTCTACATTGAGTTTGTGTTGTGAAAGAAATTATTATTTCGGTTTATCCAGATGTGCCATATAGCAAAAGGGAAAAAAGATTTCCCAACGGAGAGAGGGGTTTGAAAAGGTATGATTGAGATTTTTAAGGTAGAGTAGCCAGTCCATATTGTGTTGGTTTTAGAAGTTTTGGGCAATGTTGCACTCTATGTTGGGAGGTTTCTGCTGCAGCATTACAGATTTGGCAGTTGTTTGATGGCAATGTTGCAACTCCTATGTTGGGAAGGTTTTCTGCCTGCAGCATTACATTACAGATTTGGCAGTTGTTTGATGGATGATCTTGAGTTTGTTAAGTTAGACCGCTGAAGGGATTCTAAATAAGATATACTATACCATAAAAGAAATTATGCAATAATCACAAGTTGCAAATGAATTAATGGTTAAAATCTGCTCCATGTACAAAATTATAACTATTTCGATTTAATTGTTCCTGCATTAGTAAAAATATTTATCATAGATAAGGTATGCTAACTCATACTTATATGACATTTTTTTTATTGAAGGTTGGAATTAATTGGGTCCAACTTCTTAAGCCATTAAAATCATTGTCATTTCTTTTGCAATATTAATTCATTCTCCTTTCTTCTGCGATATTCCCACTTCTTCTCCGCAAATATTTTAGAACATTCTATTTCACTATTTTATTATGTAAAATCTTTAAAAGGAATTCTATGAAAAATGTTCATCCACTATGAAGAAACCTTAACCACCGCCCAGGACCACCGAACCAGTTCTTTGTAAGTTGCTTTTAAAGTAAAGACACAAACACTTATTACAAATTAAAAATCCTTCCTTCACTCAAGGAGGAAAACCTTCGTTTTATTCTTAATTCAACGATAAGATTTTGTGATTTTACACTCATAATCAAAAAAGCTTACAGCTACTAATCCCTCTCGATTACTACAGTCGACTTCTACTCTCAAAAGGGGTCAAACCCACCTTTTGTTACAGATCTCCACAGACACTCAACCCTACAGAAGCCAAACCCACTCTTTTGTACAACTCGTCACAGAACTCAACCCTCCCGAAGCCAAACCCACTCCTTGTACATAATCGTAACTTACATTAAGAAACGAAACCAAGATAGTCCCCTTACACGTTTAAAACTTTCTCACTCAAGACCTTTTTTTAACTTAGCAACTTACGATCTTGGAAGCCTTCTATTCGTGAATAAATCTCCACTCCTTTTTCTCTCTATGTGAAGTCGTGAGTTTCTCCTCTGTCTTGTGCTCTTCTTATAGAGTTCTTTTTGCCTTTGAATACTACTTATTAGATAAGTCAGGAAATTGGTTGTAACAAGAATTATTTAAAAAGTAACAATCCTTATTATATACGAACTTCCTTCCTCTAAATAATATATTTAAGGTTTCCTCCTTATTTGTATCACTAAGGATTACTTTAAATATATTATTTTTGGGGGGGGGGGGGCTTTTACAAAAAACTAACTTCCTTCGTTCTTGGACTCTAGCTTGGCTTCTTTTGTTGTGGTACCTTTGCTACTAATTCTTTGCGCTTCTTGTCTCTCATCAAACATGAATTATTGATTCTATCATATATCTATCATTTCCCCCTTTTTGATGAAGACCAACAATCTTTTCTGTGTGAAGCATGCGCAAATCTTCTTTCTCTTCCCCCCCTTTTTGACAATCAAAAAGAATCCAACAGCGGCTTAACAAAAAACCCAATCATCTCCATAGCAACAAAATAAAGCCCAGCCAGTGGAGGCAACATAAAATGCTTCAGTGGCAACAAAACAAAGAGCAACATATCAGAGTTAAATCAAACTAAGAGAACCAGGTTTAAAACAACCATGTTTTTTCAATGTGGGAGGTTGAGCAGGTTTATTTAGGCAGAAGCCATCAATCCAAAACTCTTTCAACTCTTGCGGCTTGCGTTGTTGCAAGTTTTGCTGCTTGGCACCAACTTATCCTTCAAACCCTGTTTTATTTCAGCTTTGAAGTGTCAAGCATCAGCACGTAACGTCTGGTTTTTCTGACTCAAGAGTGGGCTTCTTTTTCTTCAGCTACTTTTAAGTTCCCCTGAGTAACTGAGCACCATGAACCAGATGTACTGGAGACACAGTTTGCACCCTGCTCCGACTCTATGGGGATGCCACAATCAGCAAGGATATTTTGGAGTGAACATAGCTGCACGAGTTAAAATCCTGCCTTCTCCCAAAGGTAACTTCAAATGCATCAAAACACTCTAGTCAACAGTTTTCCAAATCTAACTGATGAGAAAACTGCTAGGATCCCAATTCTAGCAAAGATGTTTGATAATCAAGTTTGGGCCAATCAATGCGTTCTTTGCACTCAAGTTGCATTCATAAGTCCCATGTCTCTTTATGGAGCAATGTGATGTTGGATGGAGCTCTAGGCCATTATTACCTTATGAACTATCTCTCGATAAAAGCTTATGCAAAGATCTCATTATTCCGCATTTAAAACAGTTTGAGCCCTAGAATTGACTCTACCCTGAACGAATTTGGCTGGCAGGCTAGAATATTCATCAAAACCCTAATTGTATCATTTATCCCCACAGATGGTATATGCAAGATTTCCCCAAGTTCGGTTTTTTGCATCAAACACAAATATCAACCCCCGTTACACTAGATGACACAACATCTCCTTCTAGATTTACTAAGTTTCGTATAGAGTCTAAACCACTGTGGATTCCTTTTCATAGATCAAACTAGTTTCAAGGAATAACTCCCCCAGCCCCTGAAACCTTAGTAGTTCACAAACCGTGCTTCAACTATATCCATTGGGGGGAAAGTATATCAGGTGAAAAGGTTCTACCCCCTAAGCACTGATTTGGTTTGGAATTACTATTTCCTCCCCTGTTGAAGAATTTATATCTGTATTTCTCTTTGCAGATTTTGATTTTAATTGAGGAGTTGCCGAATGTTACCCTCAAAAACACATCATCACGTTTCAATGAATCAAGATTCATTGGAGAAACGGATGAATGAACATTAGAACTTTACCCATTGTTCGACGCTTCACACCAGAAGTTTACATCATCGTTGGTTTGACACGTTCGCACTCCTTGTTACTGGCCTGTGTGGACTAACCTGTTTTAACAAGCAATCTATGCTTTCTTGCCCAGCCTTGGTTTTTTTTTTTTTTCCGCGGTAAAGGGTACTTAAAGAATATCATCATTGAGTGAGATGGTGGTGGATTTTTGTGTCGTGGTTGTTGTGAGATGGGGCCCGAAGGGGGTATGTGGGACAGTAGTTTATGGGAAGTTTCTGGGTTTTGGTGATAAGGTGTTTCTTGGACTGGGGATAGAGGGGTTTTCTTGGACTGGGGATCGGAGGTTTCTTCTTTGGACGGGTGATTATGGGGTTTCTTTGGACTAGTGGTTGGTGGAGATTCTATGATGGGTGGTGTTGAAGATTCGGCACACTACAGGTGGAGATGCTTCTTTAACTGGTGGTTTGTGGTAGAGATGTGAGCTTTTTTGGTGATGGAGATGTATAATTGTCTTATTTGGGGCTGTATCTATGATTTAGTTTGGAGATGGCTTTCTTTCCCTCAAGATTAGGCACAACATCAACGACTGGGTTCTCTTCCCCTAGAAAATCCACTATCAGACGAGCCTTGTTCGTCTCATGAGTAGCAAACTAGTGGATTAGCCATGGTGATGGAAGGGATTTTCCTTTTTGCTTATTTTTCTGAAGAATGAGGATGAGAGGAAAAGTTGGGTTGCTTATTTTAGAGAGTGCTTTTATTGGGGAGAACGATTATTGATGTTGTATTCGAGGGGTTTGAGTAATTATGGGGGATTGGAACAATCGATGAGACGTGTGTTTGATGGTTGCACCTGCTTTTCAGAGACTTTGACATAGGAAGAGAGAAGAATGGAATTGTTTTTTTCCCCCCCCTTTTTTTATTTTTGACATCTAGGTGTAACCATTTGTAGAACCACTGAATGAACTGGTTCATATCTCCTTAGAACATTGTTGGACAGAATCCAATCTAAAAGATGAGCCCTAACTCAAGTCTATTTTCCGAAATGACTCTCTTCTAGTGCCGTGGTGAAAATATCAGCACTTGATCCTCAGTTTTTGCAAGAACTCTCCATACTAATGTTTCCTTTTTCAACATTATCCACGAAAAGTGATGAATAACATCTATGTGTTTGGTGCGTTTGTGTTGACCTGGGTTTTTTGGCCATGTTCAGCGCTTGTGTTGTCACATAGAATAGCACTACCACCTGTTTTCTAATCCCAAGGTCATAACCTGCTGTTTTAATCCAAAGAAAGTTGGGCAACAACATAACAGCTGCCACATACTCAGCCTCTCAGTAGATAGAGCCCTGAATTTTGTTTTATAGTTGCCCAAGATATTACACATGGTCCTAAAAAGTGTCCATCCCCGATGTACTTTTTTCTATCACCCATATGTCCCTGCATAACGTGCGTCAGCAAACCCTTTAGGGTTCAAAAGAGCACCAGTTGGGATACCAAAACCAGAGAACCAGGTTCATTGGTCTTTTCAAGTATCTCAAAGATTCGCTTTACACAACTTTTAGATGTGTTCCTTTGGACAAGACTGAACCTTGCAACATAACCACACTGAACACTATATCCAGGTCTGTTGGCATTGCTGTATAGGAAAGTGATCAATCATACCTCTATATCTAGTGTCATTGCTGGTGAACCTGGTTCATCTTTTATCCAAGCTTGGGTGTTGTCCCAATGGAGGTGTCCATTTGACTTCGCTTCAAACTTCATAATCATACTTCGTCAGTAATTCTTGAATGTTACTTTTGTTTGATGAATTGATGTTCCAACTGGAGTTTGCTTAATGTGGAGTCCCCAAAAAGAAGTTTACCTCTCCCATCATGCTCCATCTCAAACTCACTATTTCATTAGTTGAGCAAATTCTACTCCTAGTGAGTCATTGGTTTCCTCCAAATAATGATATCATCTACATATACCTGACTATAAACAATCTTTTCCTTGTTTTCGAAGAACAGGTATTATCGCAATTTTTTATCAATTTTTCCTCTGTTATATCCATTGTGTGAGAGGAAAGTAGACAATCGATCATACCAATGCCTCTATGTGCTTGTTTTTAATAGCCATAGAGTGCTTTGTCCATTTATATACATGATCAGGATATGGTATTCTGAAAACCCCTGGGGTTTGTTTTTTACATACACCTCTTCTTTGTAGATCACCATTTTTAAGAAGGCACTGTTTTGACATCCATTTGGGTAGCAGTTTTGAACTCCATGTGATAGCATATGTGGACCAAAATTCTGATTTGCCTCAATTCTTGCCTACTAGTGCAAAGGTCTCATCATAGTCTATACCTTCTTCGTTGTTGTTATCCCTGTACACTAGCCTAGCTTTGTTGCGCACTCTTTGGTCCTTGCTCATCGCGTTTGTTTAAACACCCACCTAGTTCCCTATTACCGTCCTGTTTTGAGTTTGGAACCGGTTCCACACTCTACTTCTTTCAACTTGTTGAAGTTCCTTCTTGCATGGCAACCTAATCCAATCCAGAGTCTAGCATGCTTTCCGTTATATTTTTTAGGCCTCAATCAGGGACACATAGGCCGAAAATGCACCATACTACGTAATTTGGATCTTGGTATATATTCCTGAGTTAAGAGGAGTAGAATGTTTTGCAAAGGGTGAGAGCTTTGATGTTTCCAACTTTGAGTTTGGAATACTTACTGGTTCTTGAGGTGCAGATGAAACCGTTTCATTTAGTAGACTTATCTCCCTATGTTCAGATATTTAAATTAGAGGGTACAAAAAAAACAAAACATTCTTTTTTCACATAAAATAACATAAAAAAATAATTGAGAAGTTCAAAGGACACTCAGGCTTGGAGCAGGTTTCAACTCATTCTGCTCATCCTCTGAATTTTCTTCTTCAACTTCCCTGCTATTTTGCAATTACCCAAAACAATATGGACAACTTTCAACTCTCACAACGGATTTTGTTTCTTTTATGTTCAGTCACCGTGTAGGCCTTGCTTTGTGACTAGTACCCAGAAAAATTCCTTCATCGGCACTTTTGGGTCATCAAATTTTTACAAAAAAACAAACAAAACAAAAAAACTCATCATCTGTACCCCGTCTCAAGTATTGTCGAGTGTTGTTTCTAAGCATACACACCCAAAGGCCCTAGTAAAATGTTCTGAAATATTGGGTGGGTTTTTCTCTGACGGGACCTTTCTTCCTTTTTTAAGCAGCTCATATGTGGTGTTTTTTTTAACACCTGATCTGATCATGGGGGGGGTGGGGGATGATGACATGTGCGAGGTTTTATTAGATAGCAATCCTGTGTTCACTCACTCACCTGCTCAGCCCAATATAATTTTTGGATGTTTGCCTTGAGATTAACAATTGGTTCTTGCCTATCTTCCAGTGTCTATTTTTTCCTCTCAACAACACCATTTTTTGTGGTGTGTTCTAGGTGGCTGAGAAGTTATGCCCTCATTCCATTTGTATACAAAGTGTAGTAATTGTGAGTTCATCAAACTCCAGCCCATGATCAATCTGATTGCTGATATTTCTTTTGTTAAAATTTCTTTTGAACCAAACCACTTTGCGCGAAGATTTCAAACATAGTGAATATCCTCATCCTTTTGTTGCAAGAAACATGTCCAAGGATAGAAGCCTTCGAGTAATCAACCCTCAAAACTACTATAACAACCATATCTTTTCCACCCCTGTTTGTACACTCATTGGTCCACACAAATCCATGTAAGCAGTTCGATTGGCGTGGTAGTACTTTATGTCACTTTGGTTTTGAAGGATGACCTAACATGGGTTCCTTGGAATAACAGGTTTTCCACCTATACTTAGGTTGTCCCCTGAAACTTTTGGTTGGCAGCCCCTAACCACGGTTTTTAGATATGAGATTGTTTATAGTTTTGCCATGCTAATGTGTCCCATTCTTTTGTGCCATAGCATAAGCATCGAGACATGCCATGACATTTAAGAGGTTCTTCCTTGGAATAACAAGCTAGCTTTGTACACATTCTTGTGTCTCTTTTCGCTAGTAGGAAACCAGGTTCCAGTGCTGAGTTTGTTAACTTCTGAATATCTTTTTTTGTAAAGGAGACCATTGTTTTCCTTTATCGCATATTTGAGAGACGCCTAAATAGATTCCGCTGAGCCTTCACATAATAAACGTTCTTAATTGCAAATGAATATCCCATTGATCCACCTTTCCAATTCCCATGAATTTCATTCACCACTTTTTTCCATTCCAAAGACAACGTTTCCTCCTTTGTGTTCTGTGGAGTGAAGAAGCTTCTTTTTATTTATCTCCAGTCATGTGTCCCTGGAACATTCACTATCCAAGTACCATTGTTGTGCTTCCCTCTTCACTGATCCCTTTTCATTCATGTCTATCTTCTTCTTCTTATCCTCTTCAAAAAATCTGATATCCACCAGCCATGAGTGCTAGTATGTTTCTTTATGTCTGCAAGGTTTCCTTTTTCTTTCCTTGGTTTCCGCACTGCTACAAGAGCAAAAAAGTCATAATCTCTCATCTTCTTGTTCTAGGCAAAGAAGAGACTTATTTTCTGTCTCATACCCCTCAGACTCCTTTCCATCAGATGAGTTCCCCATTTCTGCAAAGGGCCCCTTCATTGAAATAATCTGTCCCTCTTGAGTTTGTCATTCGTCTGTTTGAGGAGGGGACAAACTTATCCTTTTTTTTTTGATTTCTTTGCCCTTCTCAAAGTTGCCTTTTTCTGCCTCTAGGCCCAAAGTGACCAGAATTTTGATTAAGTTGATTTGGGCTCCAAACACTTATGTACAACCTGGTCCCTTTAGTGTTCAGATGTTTTTTTGAGAAGGTTTTAATTCTTTTGAAAGGCCCCCCTTCCCTCTCTTTAGCATTCTAGTGAACTTTTGTTATGAGGGCAGATTTTCATCTTCAAAATCATATGATGTATGCCTTTGAACCAGGTTCCTTTCCTTCCTTTTTCCTCCATTTCCTTTTTCTTGGGTTTTTTTCTATGATTTCGTAGTTGTGGATGACTGACCAATTAACTCATCCATGGCCCAGTGAAATCTCGGTTTGGCGGGACTTTCAGTGATAGCCCTCCCTCGGACTTGCTTTCCCAAGTTTCAGGAAGGACACTCAAGAGTTTCCTTACTGCCTTTCCCTTAGGAACTATCTCTCTCTCCCAAGGAGTACATCTCATTGATGATGGACGTTTGGGAACCTGGTGGTGCATCTCTTGGATTGTTTCACCTTCTGCCATCGAAAACATTTCCGTATTGTCTGTTCAAGTTATCATTTTTAGACTTTCCTTTACTGGTTGTTCCTTCATGAGAATTTTGCAAAGTTTCCCATATTGCTTTTTCTTCTTGACATAACGTATTCGATTGTATTCTCTGACCCTATGCGCATAATCAAATCTTTTTTGCTTTAGCATTGTTCTTAAATTGGGGGGGGGGCAAGTTTATCTGCAGCATTCCATTCTTTCCTCTCTTTTGGTACTTGAGTGGTTCCATCACTTCCCATTCTTCAATGGTTAGGGGTTGGACCGTCCAACAACAGACTCCCCATAGATCTGGATTTTTCTTCCTAGTAAATAATCCATCATGTGATTTCTTCCACCATCCATAATACTTTCCATTAACAGTGGGTGGTCGAGTTTGTGAGCCCTCCTTCCTGTGGTGATTAGGTGGTGCCAACTATCATCCTTTTCAAAGATGTTTAGTCTTTTAATGAAAAGACCACTGCTCTGTACCAATTGAAGAACCCTTAAACCCCCAGAAGCAATAATCAGGTTCTTTTAAGTTGCTTAAGTAAAGACACAAACACTTATTAATTAAAAACCTTCCTCACTCAGGAAGGAAAAACCATCGTTTTTTTATTAATTTCACTATAAGATTTTATGATTACAACTCAATAATCAAAAAGCCTTACAACTACCACCATCTCCGATTGCTAAATCGACTTCTCTCTCAAAGGTCAAACCCACCTTTTGTTACAGGAACTCTCACAGAAAACTCAAACCTACAAGAAGCCCAACCCACTCTTTGTACACCTCATCACAGAAACTCCAACCCTACAAGAAGTCAAACCCACTCCTTGTTCACAATAACTCGTACTGTACAAACAATAACGAAACAACAAATGTCTTAACAAACGTTTAAAACTTCTCACTCAAGAAACTTTTTAAACTTAGCAAACCTATCGATCTTGAAGACTTCCTATTCGATGAAATAAATCTCTCTTTTCTCTCTAATTTGAGTCGTGAGTTTTCTATCCTCTGTCTTGTGCTCCTTCTTATAAAGTTCTTTTTGCTTTGAATCCTTATAGATCAAGGTAAGGAACTTGTTGTTTAAACAAGGATTTACTTTAAGGACAGATCCTTATTATATACAACTTCCTTTCCTTATAAATATTTAAGGTTCCCTTATTTATAACAATCAACTAAGAATTACTTTAATATAATTTTTTTGGCTTTGACAAATAACTAGACTTCCTTCGTTCTTGGACTCTAGCTTGGCTTCTTTTGTTGCGTACATTTGCTACTGTTCTTTGCGCTTCTTGTCTATCATCAAAACATGAATTATTGATTCTATCATATTCTATCACACTATTTTTGTATCATAATTTCGAATGCTTTCGATTCGAAAGTTTGATTTTGGAGTATAATTTCTAGGGTATTGGAAACCAATAAATTATAGTTTATCTTTTTATATGATCAACAAATGAATTTTGAATAGAATTGTTTATAGATTGGACCGGAACAATTATTGATTAAGATTTAATTAATTTATAATAATTTAAACTAATACAAAATAAATATAGTTTAATTTATCAAATCAGGAAACCCATAAAAAAGAAAGATCATTCTTTTTTAATTAACCTAAAGAAGAAAATAGGATTTCATTAAAACAGAAGGAGTATGATGTAATTTAGCTAGACATAAAATTTAAAAACAATGAAATAATTACCATATTGCTAATTACATTAAAAAAATTATACTTTCATGGACTTTTTATTAAAATAATAAGTTCTTAAATATGATAAAGTATTTTATCCCATTTTAAAAAAGAAATTACGATATTTCTAATTACCTTTAAACAAATTATTCTCTTATGAAATTTTATCAAATAATTAAGACCTAAAATTTTCCGCGTATAAAATTTGTGTATATTATATAAAACAAATTAAAGGGACTTTTAATCCCCTTAGAATTTGACAATCGAAAGGAATTTTTTTTTACAACCCATTTTATGGTTCGCTAAATTTTCACGCTATCACGATACTTCTTTGAACTTTTATTTTGTACTAATTAATCTTCCTCCAAATATTCTGTTATCCTTCTTCCATTTAGTTTGATTCATGAACCAAACAACTCTTTTTTCAATCTCCACCTTGGTTTTTGTGTTCCGAGCAATGCCGTATAAACAACTCCGGCAATCCCGTTGTAAGAAACAAGAAGAATCAAACCTTTGTTGAAACATACTAGCTCCACCTAGCAATTGTTCCCCATAGTTGCATCCTTGATGCATACTCCCACTCCCGCCAAGTCCTTGCAGTTGGTGCAAACTTGCAAGCGGGACTATTTTTTGATCAACATGTACTGCCGCGATTATTGTCTTTGATAACCTTCTCAACCTCGATAGATCCCTCTTCTACGACATCTCGAATAAAATGGAATCTGCGTCAATGTGTTTGGTGCGCTCATGAAATATTTTTGATTTTTAATCCAATGAATAGCACTTTGACTATCACAATCTTAGACTTGGTTTTCAGGCTGAACCGACTCACTTCTGCCAACCAAACCTTTCAACTAGATAGCTTCTAGCTTCTTTCTATCTTCTTTCTTCTGCCTCCATTGCTGCCATATATGCTGCCTCAAGTTGTAGGCAAAACGCAATAGACTGGTAAAGCAATTTTCAACTAACGGCACTGCGCAACGAGAAGTAATGATGATTTCTAGTTTTGGTGGAACTCTCCTTCTATCAAGATCCACCTGCATAGTCAGAATCTACATAATCCGAGCATGAATACCGTCAATTTTTTACGGAAGTTAGGCCAACATCAGGAGCTCCTTGAGATATCTCCATTCCACTATGAGAAGCTTCCCCAGGCCTTTTTTTCCCTTCCTGGATTTTTCCATGTGTACTGCTTACCACACTTACGAGATTGAGTATATCTGGACGTGTACATACCATAGTATACATAATGCTACCAACTGCGTTTTCATAAGGAACCTTTGAACATATGCTCCACCTCATCCATTGAATATGGCAATTTTAACTCCGAGAGCTTGAAATGAGGAGCTAATGGTGTACTTACAGGCTTGCTCATATGCATATTGAATCTCTCAAGAACTTTTTCGATGTACCTCTTTTAAGAAAGATGTACAACACCATCTTCTCTTGAAATCTCCATTCCAAGAATTTTCTTTGCAACTTCCAAATCCTTCATGTCAAGTTCCTTGCTCAACAGTTTTTTTAAAATATTTATTTCTATGATGTTGTTAGCAGCAATAAGCATATCATCAACATACAACAATAGATAAATCATAGAATTACCAAACATCTTCTTGTGATACACACAACTATCAAATACACTCCTAAAAAATCCATGTGTACTCATAAATGCATCAAATGTTTTGTACCATTGTCTAGGGGATTACTTCAAACCATATAAAGACTTCTTCAGTTTGCATACATGGTCTTCTTTTCCTTCAGCTAGGAAACCTTCAGGCTGATTCATATAGATTGTCTCTTCAAGATTACCATGTAAGAAAGCAGTTTTGACATCAAGTTGTTGAAGTTCTAAATCAAATTGTGCAACCAATTCTAATAGCACGCGAATTGAGCTGTGTTTTACTACTGGAGAGAAGATCTCATTATGGTAAATTCCCTCCTTCTGACTGAAGCCCTTTGCAACCAATCTCGCCTTGAACCTAGCATTTTCCACTTCTGAATACCTTCTTTCTTTCTGTAAACCCATTTGCATCCAACTGTCCTCATTCCCTTTGGACTTTTAACTAAGACCCATGTCTCATTTTTGTGAAGAGACTCTCTCTCTTCCATCATGGCTAACTGCTATTGTGCAACATCTTTGCAAGAACTTGATTCAACATACAAAGAGGGATCGAGATCCTTAATCTCTTCTTCTGCATCTAAGAATGCATGTGCAATCAAATTTTCTTGCTCAATAAGACATTCCGATTTCCGTATCTGTCTTTTGTCCCTTCCCTTTGCAATTGAATATGGTTTATTGGAAGAAAGTTCTTCAAGATCTGCATCTTTTGACTCATCAATTTGAGTCTCTTAGCCCTTGGTTCAAGCTTTCCTTCATTAACATGATAATAAGCTGGACACCTAAATATTCTCAAGTATGAATAGTTAGAGGGTTCACCTGTCCATACCTCATTTGGAGTCTTAAAGTCAATCGATGATGCTGGAGATCGATCGACAATATGAGAAGCAGTATAAACTATTTCATCCCAAAATACTTTGGACATCTTGGCTTGTAAGAGGATACAACGATCCTTCTCAAGAAGAGTTATGTTAGTTCTCTCGCAACTCTATTTTATTGTGGTGTGTGCCTGAAAATCTTATGTTTTGCGATCCCATGAACCTTGCAGAAATCATTAAATTCTTCACTGCAAAACTCCAAGTCATTGTTTGTGTGAAGATAGTTGATTTTTATCACAATTTTATTTTCAACCAAAATCTTTCACTCTTTAAATGCTTCAAAAGCAACACTTTTTGCCTTCAGGAAACACACCCAAACTTTTTGTGAAAAATCATCAAAAAATGTGAGAAGATACCTCTTTCCTCCCTTCGATGGAAACTTAGAGGGACCCCATAAATATGAATGGATGTAGTCTAGAACCCCTCCCGTCTTGTGCTTGCCAGTGCTGAAGCTGACCTTTTTCTGCTTCCCTAAGACGTTGTGTTCACAAATTTCTAGTGTGCTGAACTTCTCACTATTCAAAAGGTTGCATTTGCTCAACATCTCCAATCCTCGTGCGCTCATATGGCCTAGTCTCATGCGCCATAATTTTTCCTTGTCATCATTAGATCACTGCACTGTAGATGCATTTGCTGAGCCAATAATGGTGCTTCCCACAAGTGTGTAATGTCCATCCTCCAGCTTGGCCTTCATCATGACTAAAGATCCTTTAGTCACTTTCGTAGTTCATCCTTCACCCATGTACTTATAGCCTTGTTTATCCAAAGTACTTAGAGAGATCAGATTTTTCTTCAGATCAGGAACATAACAGACTTCTATAATAGTCCTCATGATTCCATCATGGCAGCGGACACGAACTGAAACAATGCCAACAATTTTACAAGTTGTATTATTGCCAATTAATACAATTCCTTTGCTTGTCTCATAGTTGTTGAACTAATCCTTTTGAAATGGTCATATGCAGAGTACAACCAGAGTCTAAGACTCATTTATTGTCATAGACTCCACTATTGCATGATGTTGTTAGTACATAATCATCATCATTATCATGTATTTGCTCAACAATGGATGCACTAGCCTTTTCTTTGGACTTCGACATTAAACAATCTCGTTCAAAGTGCCCCTTCTTTTGACAGCTCCAACACTCTGCATTCTTTTTGTTCACACGCGACTTTGATCTATTTTTCAATTTTATCCTTCCATGTTGGCTAGTATGACCTTTTACCAAGAGTCCACTAGCTTCGTCACTTTTGTCTCCTTCAAAAAATGCATTCGCACATCACAAGAGTTAAGTGCTTGCTGCACTTGCTCAAGTTTGATAGGTTGTTTTCTATACATCATTGAATTCTCAATATCATGATATTTTTAAGTCAATGAAAATATCTAACATGCAAGTGTCTCCTCGTTCTTTTAATTCCATAGTTTGTAAAGTCAATCACCAATGTATTGAACGCATCTAGAGGGTCTTGCACACAAGTACATTGAATCCAGCTTTATTAAAATTCAATGAAGGACGCCGTTGTCTGTTATGTAACAACATTCTTGTTGTCATGACGATTCTGGTAAAGTCCTTCCAGATTTTCCCATAGACTTTTGGCCGTGTCTTCGGTACTTATACTAAATTCACAGAGTACGTTCAGGTGCGACCAAGCGGACAATTGAATTGACATGCATCGCATCTCCTCAATCTTTTCCTTATCGGAATAGATATCGTATCGGAGGCTCCCGGTACTTTCCATCAATAGCATGATGAACCTTCCCTCCTCAGTAACGACATCGGTATTTTCCAGATATTTGAAGTTGTATTGCGCCCAATAAATCTATCAATATTCTACCTTCATTGGGAATCTATACTTTACTTGTTTTCCTTTTCTACTACAATGATTGGCAATTACAAAAAGCCAAGTAATTCTCTCTAGATGTGAAGTCAGACTGTGCTTGCCAAACCCAAAGAGCCATACTCAGACAGAACCTTGGCTCTGATACCAATTATTAGTGAAACGTGATGAAATAAAGAACAAGGAAGAACAACAATAGGGTTAACGTGGTTCGCGAATCCAAAAGGGATCCAACGCCACTAGAAGAACAACTGACACCAATAATTTATTTACTTATAAAGATACAAGGGAAATATTACAAGAGAGAGAACACAAATGCCTAGAAGGTGAGAGAGGCAATGTGGAAAGGATGATTTGAAAATAATTAAGACCACCTCATTTATAGGCAATAAATTCATCTACAGAAAATGGACCCAATTAAAATACCTTAAAGTATGAAAATGGTACAAAATTACCTCCATCCACATATTGGCTCAAAATGCCCTTTTCATCAACCTATGGCCCCCCCAAATACCCTCGTCATCACCTTGGGGTTCAAAATTGACAGTTTTTAGTTGTTTTAAAATTAAACTTTAAATATTCTTTTAAAATATTTGGTGTTTCAACTATTGATTATACTTTGAATTTGACTATATATTTAGAACCAACTCACTACCAACTAATTCACGAACTAAAACTCACTCAGTTTAATAGTCCATCTCTTTTTTCTTCTTTTTATTTTTTTTTATAATTTTTTAATATCAGAGTGGTGCATAAAACACTATAAAACACGATCAAATTTATAGATTCCTCTGAAAATGGCATCCAAAATTATTAGTCCGCAATTTAAGCAGTGCAATTAAGCCCCACTCACCCCCACTTTATAAATCTCTTTTTCCCCTCTTCACGTAAGGTGAACCCCCCTCTCTTTGACGTCTTGTCTTGAACTAAAATTATAGCGTTTAGCGCTTTTTTTTAGGATGGACTTTCAAGAGGATTCTCTTTCAAGAGTGAATTAGAATTTTATGATTAAAGGATAAAGAAGTAATACATCCGAATTAATTCATTCACTTTGTTAAAAATATAATTTAGAAATATTTATGATTGCGTTTTGTTTAAAACCTTTAATATATTATTTTGAAACGAAGTTACCTATGAAGTAACATCACTATATTGAGACGATAAGAATAATTAGATGCAACATAGTCAGACTTTTAGTTTATCGGTGATTTTCTATTCGCCACTTGAATGTATGATATTTACTTCTATAATTTAAAAAATACTCAATTGGCAGTAGCTGACCATTAATACCTGACGGTTTATTTAAGAGGATTTTAGTAATGGGTGAGTAAATGTATGATTTATAAATTATATCAATAAGTTAAATTGATAACAAACTAGTGAGCACCACGTATTTAAAAAATGTAAAAGTTTTTAAATATACTAAAACCGTTTAAATAAGTGGCAATTTTGAACAAATAAGGTAGATGAAGCGGCGGATTTTGGACCCAAAGGTGGGTGGGAAGGGTATTTTGGAGCCAATCGGTGGATGGAGGGTAATTTTGTACCATTTTCAATACTTTGAGGGTATTTTAGGCCCTTTTCCGTTCATCTTATTGATATCATCTATGACATCACTATGTGTCAAAAAATGTCAAGGTTAAGAATATGAACTCATTTTATAATTTGCCTAAATTTTCACCTACCAAGATACTATATTTAACTTTTATTTTGTACTAATTATATTCCTACCAAATATTCATGTTAATTTATCTTTCATTTAATTTGCTTCCATAAGAACCAAACCTACTCTTTCAGTGCATATACGTAGTGAGAGACTATGATTATAACAGAGGATTGTTTATCTTACCAATCCAACAAAAGGGAGCATGTTGTGACAAAGTGTGCTCAAATCGGTGATTTAACAGAAGACACACCTAGACCCCCACCCACACGTGCACACACAAACTTATGGGAGAAAACACAATAATGTAGCTAAACTAATATAATGAAATCATAAATTTACATCTAAATGACTATTTGAGAAAGTATAATAAGAAATAAAATCAGAACGTGACACAAAGCGTAGAAATTATAACCGAAGATGTAATAGCAAAAAAATTCAGTTCTATTTAGTGTGGTGGGGTACCAACATAGAAAATCGACGAAGACATTAGCCACTATTATAAAAAGTGTGCGTTCTCTCAAAGTTTCTATATTAATCAAATGAATAACGACAATAATAGTTTTAATTTTTTTTATTTTTATGACTTATTTGTGCTTTGTATGTTAAATGACAGATAGAGGAACATTGACTTGCTAGCATGCTCACTACTATTTCTCAATCTATTAACTTGTGATTTTCACTAACAAACATGTTCATTTGAACTTAATTGTTAGAAAAGTTTTCTCGACATACAATTCGACTAATAAATAAGTGCATAAGAAAAGACTTTGTATGAGATAATAATTGCATCTGGCCTAGCTAGAAGAAATAGGAGATGAAAGTGAACTACATAACAACTACTCAACACTAAGCAACATGCACAATAAAAGAGTTGGAAATAAAATAGCTAACAGATTGTTACTACAAAAAGTGTGAACTTGGCAAAGAAAAAATAAAGAGATGTGAGAAGAATAAGATGAAAAAAAATACAATTTCGAACATCCATGAGTAGGTGGTTAAAGTACTTCAACTTTAGTTATAAAATATAATTACAGAAATTTAACAATTTAACAATTTCTTATTCCTTCTTAAACTATACAAGTCCAAACTACAAACATCTTTCTAGTCGGTAAAACATCATCCACTCTAGCAAAATACTGCATATCATTTATCTTAAATTTACCACTATCAACAATAAACCATCTAACTTGATGTAGCCAAGATCACATCTTTCAATTGTTAAATGTTGGAAGTTGTACTTAACGAAAAGACACTGTCCAAGCATGTAACTAAAATGAAAACACAATCTCTTGCGTTCATTCTAAGCTTTCCCTTTGATATGCAACGAGATTAACTTAACAGTTTTAAGTTTCATATTAATGTGATTGACTTTGTAAGACGGATATTTATTTGCATGATCTATTTTTAAAAAAACTAATTATGTTGTATTCATCAGCATTAATGATATGATTTGAAACTTCAAAAGCTTGCTAACAAAGACACCATCAAAGTGAAAGTACTCTATTTGCTCATATATTTTGATTTTTAATAATATGTAGACCGAAAATCAAAATCATGTGATAGAAAATGAAAGTAATTCAAAAGCAATTCTCCAACGTAAGAACATATTACTTACTATTATTGTTGGTAGTAATAAATAATACACCTCTTGAACTGGATAATAATAATCAAGATATAGCATTCACAGTGTAAAAAAAGAAAAAGAAAGAGAAACTTGTTTAGTTACTTTAGGCAAATTATCGAAACCATTAACTACATCAACATTCGACATAGGTAACACACTTCATATTATTTGAAATGAAAAGAAAAAAGAAGACTCAAATTCATAAAATAAAGATGCCTAAATCAACAATCTCTAAAGAAAAGAAAAGAATGAAAGTTAATATTTTCAATTAAATTCATAGTTTAACCTTCACCTTAGATTGCAAACAAAATCGAATTACATGATTTGGGTTGATGACTGAAGACCCTTTCCGCTACTTTGCAATATTTCACTGATTTTCTATAAGCGCCGAGACCGGTGGGTAAATCTAGTAGCAGAGAATGTGCTTCAACTTTCATCTTCGATGACGTTGACAAAAAACTCATTGGCAATTTTTACCGATTATTTTTTGCCCAATGGTTTTTTAAGAAAAGGGGAATGAAGCTATTTTTGGTACACTTTTACAGCACACATTCTTAACAATTGTGTTGACAGGTGTTTCCCTGAAGAATGATGGTGTTGCCAATATTGCGTCGGAGGAAGAAAGTAGCAATTTTCGAAGTACCCCCCCATTAGAATGCTTTTGAGATTCAACTTGTCATTAGATTAGGTCCTACCTTATTGTTTATATCATAAGAGTAGATTATATTAAAGGATAATAAATATATAATAATTTCTATAGATGTTCCTATATATTTACAAATAGGTCATTTTTCTAGAATACTCTCTCTATATAGAGTATTCTAAACCTAGGAATTTTAGAGTTTTTTTAGATTTAAGAACCTCTCTATTACTCTAGAATCTTCCTACTAACTAAGTGGTATGATGAAGTAAGGGTCATGTTATTTGACCTTTTTAAATTATTTCTACTGATCAATTTATGTGTATTTCGCACAATCATTAAAAAAGATTATAAATTTTTCAAAGTTCTGTCTATTTTCAAGATACTAATCAAAGGATTGTTTTCTCATTATTTATTTTCTTTATGATTTATGCTTAAATCAATGGCTTTAACGGGTCGATCGTATCTATCAAGATAATAATAGTGAATTATTCCCGCCCTTAATGTCGTGTCGATCGTATCTATAAGTATTTACTAAAGTATATATTTGATAGAAGAAATATTATATTCTTATTATTATATAAGATTCTATAATATTATATATATATATATATATATATATTAATTAGTGTTTAATTGAAAATTTTACAATTTAATTTATGGATTCTCTTTACGTAAACAGAATGTAAAATAATTGTAATATACCTTCTTATAAATGTAGAGTTGTATAATTTGGTTCAATAGGAAAAAAACATGATATTTTAATCATCTTCTTTAGAAATCAAAGAACTTCTTGTAGTTTATAGCTATTTTAATACAAATAACATAAATATACTATTTTTCAAAATAAAAACAAATTAAAAACAATAGAAGAAGAAAGAAAGAAATATACTTTCAAATAATAGATTATATTTATTGGGATTGTTAAATATAATTAATATACCTCTAATATAAATAAGTAATGGTTACAATTAAATAGTGAGTAATGTCTTAATCGTGAAACTTCTACGTACCAATAAACGTAGAATAACGATTTTTATAACGTGAAAAATATAATCAACATTCTTTTTATTAGAAACTTAGCCAACTAATTGTTGTTATAATTTCAAAACATTATGAGCATGTAAGTCAAAATTAACTCAAACAATGGTGACCTAAAATGACCTTGTCACAATCCCAAAATCACAAGTCATGATGGCACACATGTTTCCAACCGATAGGCAAGCCAATCCCATATCTTTAATCTTTAAAGTAGAAAGATAGCGAAAACATAATATCCAAATACTAAGTCATTTATAAGTAGGGGTGCATCGGTCGGTTCGGTTGGGTTAATATAATCGGTCGGTTTTATCGGTTTTCGGTTTTGTTAAAATTATTGCTAACCACAATAACAACCAATAAAGAAATTTTTTATCGGTTTACGGTTTTTTGATGTTATCGTGCGCGTTTCGTTAAACCAATAAGACAAGTGGACAAATGCATATATAATAGTATGTATGTTCTAATTACCTGTACCAACTTAACGCCAAAAATAATACGACAAACTTTGCGATGATTGAATCAAATTAACATTCACAAACTTGCAAAAGCTATCTCTACATAGAATAGAATGAAAAATAATAAAATATTTCATGAGACATTTGAACAGTTGCGTGATCACCAGCTAATCAACAAGTTCTCACAATTCGCGAACCAAAAAATCACATCGCTGAAAAGAATATTGATATATTATGTATCTAAATTATGATATTAACATTTGAAGACAGGGTAAGTAGTAGTAAATAACTATCGCTCGTTATTGGGTTATCAGGTTACCCAATAAACCAATAAGAAAAACAAAACCGACCCAATAACCAATCAATTATATTTTTAAAACATTAAAAACCCAATAAACCCAATAACCCAATCACAATAACCCAATAACATTTTATCGGTTCGGTTTATTGGTCGGTTCGGTTTTTGCACACCCCTATTTATAAGTATTATATGCAGAAATCTAAAATACTATCCCCAAGATTTAGTGTCATAAGTACAAGAGCCTCTAAACTACAATACAAGTCTAAAATTAAATGATAAATCTAAACATAAGGATTGCTAAATACTAAAATAAAATGATAATCAAAGACATAGAGGGAGGTGTGGGCCACACAACCAAGTAGCTCACGACATAATTCAAACACTCAGCTCTAGAAGCTTCACAAAGTACACTCGAATTTGAAATCCAATATGCACCACAAAAGTATGCAGAGTGTAGTATGAGTACGAAATCACGTGTACCTAGTATCTCATAGACCGACGATGAAGAAGTAGTGATGGGTGTTGACACCCATTATGGGACCTCCACCATATAAATTAATCATTTCGACTTTTTCGATTTTAAATGATTTAAAATAATTAGTTTTATAAAATTTTAAGACAAAAAATATTAAGTTTGCAAGTTATTTGAAATAAGTTTTGTCACTTTTATATAATATTAAGTAATATACATGTTTTATATAATTTTGTACGTAGTTAATATATTTTATAAACATTTCAAAAATCATCTAAATTTTTTTTACTTTTAGTAAGTATTTTGTTAAATTAGTTTAGTTTAAATTATGATTATATTTTGAATCACTAGTTTACAACTAAGTTAATTATTTTATTTCGTTAAAATTAAAAAACTCGTTAATAAATTAATATTATTTCATCTTTTAAGATTTAACCGAATTTGTAAATTTAACTCAATTCAATTATTTATTAAACTCTAAGATCTAGCCTATCTTTGACTTCACCTTGTCTTTAACCCATCAAAAGAACAAACTTTAGGCCTTTTTTTAAAGAAAAAATTCAGCAGCCCAAGTTAGTTTCCCTCAACTTGACCCAACTCCTTTCCCCTTGTCCCAAAAAAAAACCCTATACAATACAAAACATAATTGACCCACTCACAATTCTGTATAACGCAGCGAATCGTGACCCGCCCCGATCCTATACGTTTTCTTCTTCAGTGCGTACAACTCCTCTCCAACAAATGCGAATTCGCGAAAGAGCAGCAAGGGACGCAGAGTGCTCTGCTCTTCCTTGTCGTCTTCCTCAAGCGTCTCTCTCCATAGTACCATCTCAACAACGAAAGGGCACGTGGAATCGCCTTGAAACCCTAAGATGAGGTCACGTTGAGAAGCGGGTACACTCGGCCAATCCGAGCCATCAATTCCCTTTTCCTTTTCTAGAATGAGGCAAAGTCTTCATAAAAAGGTGTTTCTCTGTAATAGGAAAGGAATTGAAGTTTGAATTCTAGATGGGACTTGAACCCATTTTCGATCTAGATTTTTTTACCCCAACTAACCCTAATTTCCTCCCTATATATCCCCATCTAAATGTTCCTTTGCGAGGTAGCACTTGGAGAGAGATTTTTGGTTGGCTTTTCTTTTTGTTGAAGAAAAATTGGGGAAAACATTGAGGAAGTGGGCAGGTAAAACAGCAAACAAAACTTCCAAAAAATATCAGTATATATATCTATATTACATTAAGGAATAGGGCTTTGGGAGGATCAATGTTTGCCATTCGTTCTTTGTTCTCGTTTGCCTCTGCTCAGCTTGTCAGAGTTCTTGGAGTCGTGTTTCGGTGGTGATGTCATCCGCAACTCGTTACTATTTCTTCGCTGCTCCGAAAGAGGTATGCTTCTTCATTTCGTTAGAAGGTTATTTTCAAAGTTTCAATTTTAGTCTACATGGAACACCTAACTTGGCTCAAGGTGTTTTTAGTTGTCTAAGTGTGTTATATTAGCTTTTAATGGATGTACAATCATATCTTATGTTGTTTAGATCCAAAATGATCACTTTATGTATGTGAACTCATTTTTTTTATTTTACGAAATCTACTCTCTGTGTGATTATTTTTGGTTTAAAGGTCGAGTTCTTGTGATTTTGTCGAGTGTAGTATATGATCTCATTTTGGTACTTTCCTGAAACTGATTTGTTTACACCAAGCGTTCATGGTTAAAAATTTCTTATAAACATTGTATATGTGTTCCCTATTGTGGCAATAGTGTTTATAAAATGAATGAACTATTTAGCAATGTGATGTTTGTATTACTAGGAGATCGTGGAAGCTCAACTTTTTCTGCTTGAGAGTCTGAGTTAGGATTATTGTGTCTATGAAATGGTATTGTACATGCTAGAAATGATTACACATCATTTAGTGTATATATATATATATATATTACATCTCAAGATGATCAACACCATATCATACACATCCAAATTAAGTGAAAATATCACTATAAAAATGCTTAGGTTGTCAAAACAGTTACAACAACCCATCTCCACCGATATCTACAACCTACACTATGGTGTCAATTCTTTGTCAATCATACCTACAACCCATCTCCACTCTATGCGACTAATAGTGTTATCATTTATGAAGGTCATGGCAGTGAGGGTAATTCGATGCTCAATATAGGACAATGAGTATGAACCACACGTTGCCTCACTTTCATTTCTGGGACTATCATTCTTCCGCTCATAAATCCATTCATTATTGAGTAGATTTTCAGGCAAGTGGTTGAAATATCCACACTTCTTAAAAAATCTAGGAAATAAGTGCAACATAGAATCAATGAATAAAAATAACTCATATTCTTTGTAGATTGAAAGGTTGCAATCATAAACCAATTATCCTTTCCGATTAGTTCGAATTAGAACTCGAAGGAGCAGAAAAATGCATTTTTATCTAGCAGCTATCACGGTCGACTAGATTTCGTGACCCTTGTCCATGGGACACCGTCGGGATAGGGTTTGGTGCCGGTGCAATCTTCCTTGTAAAAATCTTCAAACACGTATATTCAAGACGATCCTTTAATGAAATAGCATACCTTTTCGAACTAGCCTCGCACAACTCATCATAGGTAGACTTCCAAAAAATGTAGAAAGTGAGGTCGAGGATTACGTCTGTAGGTGATAGTGTATGGGGTAATCTATGTGTGTTTTGCGCATAAGGCTTAATATTTCATCTACATGCTGCAATCATGAAAAAAATTAATAAATAGAATTGATGCAGCATGTTCAACAACCCTGGTCCATGCATAATTATATGGGAGCTATGGAAAAGAAGGAATTCAAAGAAATTGTGGAGTATCCGGTACTTCAACCACATATCCGTTGATGTCTAACACGTTAAATCCGTATTAACAATAATGAATGGCTACATTTCCTTAACTATCCTTTTTCTCTTAATTAGTGACTCGAGATTATTCTTTTTCTTGGCATCTGCATGTTGATAAATATCTACCGGTGGATTTCAGTTGTTAATTCAGCACCGTCTCGATTTCGCATAGTGTTTTCCATAGCAATTGCTACTATCGTATCGCTCAGTCTGCTATTCATTGTATTGCTCAACACGAGTGTGAAAGTCTCAAAGACGGATGATACCCCTTTGGATAATCAATGTTTCACTTGAAAACTCAATTGTTCTAATGGCGTTATCTTGAGAATTTACACTTGGAAATCACTGTTCCACTTGAAAGTCACTTAGAAATCATTTCTCATGGCTTCTCTGAGCAAATCTCAACTTAGAAACAATTTTCGATGGCTTCCTCTTGAGAGCTCACCTTAGAGGTCAATTTCTCGATGGCTTCCTCTTGAGAGTTTACCTTAGAGGTACCATAACCACCACCACCACCATTAATATCAACCACATATAAATCTATTTTAATGACTGTTTCTCCGGTCAGATACTTTCAAAGCTTAGGATCCACATTTTTTTCTTCCAGAGAAACAAATTTAGCAAGACATTCCATCTCCATCTCAGTGATTGAAGGATCTAGCCATGGATAAAGAATATACACGAAAAAAATAAATATTGAGGCATAAGTATGAATAATTTTCCATAAGTATGACTATTGCATTACTTGTGTCTATTTTTTGCAACTGTTGTAACTGTTTTGACAATTGTTGAAACACGAAAATAAAAATAAAGGGTATATAAATATAAAATGAGACTTACCGAGTTAATTATAGGTCTAAACAAATTATCAGTTTTAAACAAATTATCCATCTAAGAATCGTTGGACAAGTAACTTCTTGTAATAAGTCCTTAAATAGAGTCTGAAGATGTGGAATAGCTTCAAATTCCCAATCCTATTTAAATAATATCACCAAGGATCAAATTATGAATAATGAACTCAATAATAATAGATATAAAAAAGATTGATTAAAATTTACCGTGAAAGCCCATAGAAAGATAGATAGATTGGTGCCTTTCCCGGTTGGGTTCAAATCATTCAAGAGGTATTCAATGGTGGTCCTGAATCTATCTCAACCACATGGGTGGGCACAAAATGTGTTGTAGTTGGCACGTAGACTAATCCACTTGGGAGGAATATTATTTGATGCATAACGCGCACAAAGAATAGCATGCATAAACCAAAGTAAGCACAAAGATTTTCTGCAAGATTCATCAACCTTTCAAGATTCTAGAAGGACAATTAAATTCTTCTCTATTGATAATATCAACTGACTCGGATGATTCCAATTGGTAACACTATGTTAATTTAATCGTGTCATAAATACAAATTTCTTTGATGCCAAAGCAAACCAGCATGCCACAATAGTTGACCCAAAGTGCTCTTTTTTTCCTCAGTAACAATTCTTCGCCGAAGAAGATGATATGCAAAATTCATATGGAACTGTTGGGTTTTGTTATTCGGCAAGTTTAGATACTTTCCAAATATACTAGACCGGAAAAACTTTACTAATTTTATTTTATGAATAATCTTTACAAAATCATGGAATGGTTTCCCCATACTTGACCGAACAGTAATAGTACCTGACTGAACGATTCCATCCAGAAAGGATGATTCTGGATCACTGTATGCAAGTCATAATCTGAAAATTTGATGGTCTTGATGACAACCTTGTTGAAGGATTTTCAAGAGGCGCATCATCTTTGATTTGTTGTACACCCTAGCCGACGAGTTCTGAATGAGAGCCAATGCACATATCCCAAAAAATGATGATTTGAATCATATTTCACCCAATTCAAATATTATACTTATTAGAACATTAAGTTAAATAGGGGTATGCCCTGACGGTCAAACCGGACCATTTTCAATGTCAAAAGCCCAGGAGGAGGGATACACCCTTTTCTGGATCACCGACTCCTTAACTAAGGTCTTAACGTACGTCTAGAAAAACGTTTAGCATTTTAGATGTCAAAAATCCAGATCACCAAAAAATATGGTGAACTATATCACATAACAATTGGCAAAATGAGGGGTATGCCTGCTTCGGGATTTGTTTGACATCGAAAGTGAAGCAGTTTGGCCGTTAGAGTCTCCATAGTTGAGTGAACTAGTTTAGCCGTCACGGCCAACCGACTCCATAGTTGAGGTCTTATCAAATGTCTAGAAAAAATTTCAGCATTTTGAATGACATTAATCTAGATCACCAAAAAAGATGGTGAACTATAGCTCACGAAAATCGGTAAATAGAGGGTATGTCTGCTTCAGGTTTCATTTGACCTCGACAATAGACCAATTTTTCAATGGATATAAAATGTAATCATTGAAAATTTAAGTAATCTTTTATAGAAAAAAATGCAAAATGCAAAATTTTATATATATCGACGATTTATCTATATATCGGATATATTCAATATAAAATATAATTCCTCTATCCATAGGATATATTAAGAAAAAACCCCAAATTCAAAATAAATATATAGACAGTTAACCTATCCATCGGTAAATTAAAAAAATCCAAATTCAAAATATGCCGTTAATTTTGGAATCTCTGCTACGGCCGTTGGAATATCCGCTGCCTCTGTTCAACCTGTTCACCTCTGCCGCAATTAAGGTTAGAGATTTGTATTTTTAGGTTTAAAGGGAGATTTAGGTTAGGGCTAACTGACCAGAATGACCACCAAGGAGAGTGTCGTGGAAAGAATAAATGAGTTGTTGTCTGAGAGATCCATGAGATCCTACATATACCTTGCCCTTCGTTCTTAATATACCAGCTGAGTAGTGCCATAAATTGTGTCAATGATAATCTACTGCAAGTAGTGTACGAATGTCCTAGACATGCACATAATATGTGGAAGTTTCTTGTTCCACATATTACTTTCTATGCTCTTCTACTTTTCACTCTGAGGGATCGATATTTGTTGAATCATACAGCAAGGCAAGTAATAGCAATAACATTTTGATAGAGGGAAGAAAAATCAAGATAGATTTGATAATTGAGTCTTCCTCTTATAAACATTTTTGTTTCTAGTGCATTTCAATTTTTCCTTTCACAAGTATTCTTGGTTAGCTCTAGTTTAGCTTGGTTATCAACAAAACACAAACTAGTGTTTAGCTTTTAATCTTATTACATGTTTAAGATGTCTCATAGAAGATCAGGGAAAGAAAAGAGGTTAGCATGACAGAGTTTGAAGAGATTGAAGTGTTAAATCCCACGCGGATTAAAAGAAATGGTTTGCTAGGTTAATTAAGTAAGTGGTAAACGGTTAATGTGTGAAGTGACTCTGAGAAGGGAAACACAAAATGCAAAGAACATAGTGGTCAAGAATGATCTAATGGTTTTTCCTTGGATGGGGATAGTAGCCGATATTCCTGTTGAATATCAGGGAGGGAAGTGTGTAGGTAAAAATGGGACATATCTATAAAATTTGTGGATTGAGAAAGGGTTTAGTACAATGAAGGTTCATACTTTGTGGAACTATAAGGATTACACCGGGTATGTCATAGTTGAATTTAAAGGGGATTGGTCGGGATTGATGAATGATATAACATTCAAAAACCATTTGAATTAGATAATCATGGGAAGAGAGATTGGAATTCAGGAAGAGGTCGAGATACGAAAATGTATGCTTGGATTGCAGGTGATGAAGATTACTACGTTGGATAATTCATTGGTACTTATCTCGTGCAATCCGAGCATACATTTTATGGAGATTAGTACCAATGAATGACCCAACGTAGTAATCTTCATCACGTGCAATCTGAGCATACATTTTCTTATCTCAAACTCTTCATAAATTCCAATCTCTCTTCCCATGATTATCTAATTCAAACACTTTTTCGAATGCGATAGCATTCATAATTCCCGACCAATACCCTTTAAATTCAACTATGGCATAGCCGGTCTGCCCCATGTAGTTCCACAAAGGATGAACCTTCACTGCATTGAACCCTTTCTCAATCCACATATTTTTTAGATATGTTCCACTTTTACCTGCACACTTCCCTTCGTGATATTCAACAGGAATATTGGCTATTATCCCCATCCAAGGAAAACCCATTAGATCATCCTTGGCCACTATGTTTTCACATTTTTGTTTCGCTTCTCAGAGGCTCCTCAACACCATTAATCGGTTTATCCACTACTTTAATCGACCTAGCAGAACCAGCTCTTAAATCTCCGTGGTATTTATACTTCAGCTCTTCAAACTCTAAATCAGTGCTCCCACTTTTCCCTGATCTTCTATGAGACATCTTCAACTTGTAATAAGATTAAAAGCTACATACCAGTTTATGTTTTGTTGATAACCAAACTAAAATAGAGCTAACCACGAATACTTGTCAAAGGAAATTGAAATGCACCAAAAACAAAAATGTTTATAAAATAATGGCAAATAAAACAGATAAAGTGGAAGACTCAATTATCAAATCTAACTTGATTTATTCTTCCCTCTAACAAAATGTTATTTCTATTACTTGCCTTGTTGTATTGAGTGATTCAACAAATATCGCTTAGAGTGAAAAGTGGAAGAGCAGGAAAGGAATATGTGGAAGAGAAACTTCCACATATTATGGGCATGTCCAGGACATTCTTACAGTAGTTGTAGTAGATTCTCATTGACCCAATTTATGTCACTACTCAATGGTATACTAAGAAAGAAGGGCAAGGTATATGTAGGATATCATGGAGCTCTCAGACAACAACTCATTTCTTCTTTCTACGACACTCCCCTTAGTGGTCATTATGGTCAGTTAGGTACATTGAAAAGGTTGCCGCAACTCTTCTGTTGGCCAAACATGAAGCTTATGGTTAATTATTATGTGTCTAGTTGTGATGTATGCTACAGGATTAAAGATGATAATGCGGCTTATCTTGGAAGAGGATACATAGCCTACATGGCATGTTAAAGGCCTCAGCTTACATGATTACTATAATTACAATAACGAGCACTCAAACCAAGCAAGTACGAATGACTCTAAATATACAAGTAGTGACTACAACAAGACAAATTTATACAAGATAGAGAATCAAGAATAAGTTCAAACATCAAGATGAGTTATCAATACTTGGAAACATCAAGTTCAAACATCAAGATGAACATTGTAATAAACAAACATGTTTGGTCTCAATACCAAGAAAAACATCAACAAAGATATCAAAATATTCGGCAGACCTATGGTGATTATGCGATAGGTTCTATAATATCTAAAAGATTACAATCAAACAGGGATACACCAAACAATTTGAACAGTTGGACCATAAAAACTGTTTGGTTCCAACCCAAGAAAATTCATACAGGAAATCAAAATATTCGGCAAACCTATAGTGATTATGTGATATGATCTATTATATGAAAAAGATTATGATCAATTTCCTAAGGTTCAATAAGAAGCACCTAGTACCAAGCCATGAATAGCACAAGAAACAACAAATTGGAAAAGCTAAAACATTTCAACAAGGAAAATGAAATACAAAATCATTTAACAACCATTAAAGCTAAAACCATATCACTGAATGCATGTTCTTCTTATTCCCTTTTTAAACTTAAATTTAACAAGGAACCATCACCACTAACACCACCACCTATAACGCACCAAAATAAACTATGGTGAACTATATCCTCGTGGTTGTTTCTTGATTTAATTTTAAGTTAAAATGAGTTACTTTAGTGTTCTTAGGCAGTGTGTGAAGTTTGGTTAAGTTTGGAGGTTAAATGCCCAAGAACGTCCATGACGTTTGAAAGGTGTGTCTTAGGTAGCGCTTGTGTGTCTTGAGGTGTTTGAGTGAGTTTTATGTGTTCGTTTTGCTTGAAACTTGTATGAGATGTTCCTAAGACCTATACGACTTATTTTAGGGGTTTAACGTCCAGGAACGATCCCACATAGGACCCACAAGGGGCCCTATATGAAGGGCCCAATACTTGGGCAAAACTGCCAAAAAGTAGTAGCCATCAACGACAATAAGGACGGTCCGTTGGTCTGTCAACGGTCCGTCGACCTAGGGTGTCAATTGTACTAGAAGATCATGGTGTCCAGTATCCATTAGGATCTAATTCCCAAACTACGAGAACCTACCAACGGTTCGTTGATGCACAGACGGTCCGTTGGAGAAGGTCTCGTCTGTGAGGTCCTGCCAAGTCTGTGAAGTTGCTGCGAACTTGGGGTGTTTTATGTAAATACACCCCAAGTATATTAAGACCCTAGGAGGAAATTTTATTATTTATTAAGTATTTATTAGGTATATTGAAGTGTTCTAAACATAAGACCTCTTAGCCCTTTCTAAAACACAAAACCCTCTCTCTTAGAATTCTCTTCAAGCTCCATGGAAACCTATAAGTCAAGAAATGCTAGGAGGGCTGTTTATGGTCGTTTTATCCAACACAACAATCTTGTTTATTTCTTCAATGTGAGGTATTATATCCATCCTTGAAACTATGTAATTCAAGGAAAACCCCTTAAAACTATGTCAAAATGGGATTTTCAACCCTAGTTTCTATTATCTTCAATCAAATCGGGCCTTGTATGAAAACCGTTCTATGAATTTATAATTGTATTCTAATGTTATTTAATTCTTTAAAGTTAACTTCAATTAAAGTCATGGTAGGCTTTTCATCAACTGGTGGATTAAGAAAAGGAAATAGGTTAGATGGCATGAATTGATAGTCTTTGAGATTTGCTTTCTTTGGTGTATTGTTGTTAGATACTGCCCAAAGGCATAATTTATGATTAATTATTAAAGAAATGTTACTAGGTTATGAAATCATGGATTAACGGGTAAGTGATTATTTGTTTGGTTTCAATTTCAAATCTCTCTGAGTGGTATGGTCCACATTCTTGGTGAGGTGGTTTATTTGAATGTTATGAATGTCAAGTTACTGAGATATTGTAGTGGGATATTAAGGCTTGTTATGTGAGTGTAATATGATAAAGATGGCTATTCTTGTTCAATGGCCTTATGAAGTGATTATGTGAAATAGGCTAGAGGATGATGCTTCCTAAATGAAGATATTCTTGTAAGTGTTTATGAAACTTGTTATGAGAAGTATCTTAAGGATTATGTATAAAGGACTATATGATTATATGAAGTAGTAAAGGGTGTGATGTGATGAAGGAAGGTCTAAGCTTGTATAAAATGAAACGTAAATGAAATGAAGCTTAGTGCAGATAATGCCACATGTACACCACACTCACATTAATGAATGAATGGATTAATTTAAGTCCTAAGGGGAGTTTGGGGGGTGAATACTCTTCATGAGTTGAGATGAAGAGTTAAAGTAGTAGCAACCACACGACTCCCAGAGCTTTCTAAGATAGTTATACGATGAAGCCTTCGTGAGTTGAGATGGTTGGGTCACAGAAATCCTAAACATATGTCTATAATGTTGAGAATCGTGGAAGTTATGGCCTTAGCACCGAGAGCATATGAAGGAAGAGGGATTACACTTCGTGCGTCGAGATGTAGTAACCGAGTACATCTGCGATGAGTACTTCTCATTAGTAGAGAATGAGTTAACTTAGTAGCAATTCTCCTTCACCAGGTGTAGCTATGGACAAAGCCATGTAAATAACAAAGAGAATGCCTCATCTAGGCAAGTGAGGACCTCATCCGACGGGGTAAGGTCGGGATTCCCTGTCTAGCTTCATGGTCTATGTTTTTAAGCTAACTCCCACAAAAGACAAATAAAATGCTAAGTCTTCTAAAAGGAGGATTTACTTAGGGTAGTAGTGGAATGGGATGATATTTTCTATTGCACTAGGTAGGCAATCAGAAAAGGGGTCTTGGTGAGACTTAATTGAATTGAAACGAACTAAGTCTTCTAAAGAATGTACTACTTAGGAGTAGGTGGTGGGATGGAGCTATCTATTTCATTGCAACTAAGTAGGGAACTTCCCGAATGGGAAAGACTGGTGTCAAACCTCTAAAAGAATGTACTACTTAGCGGTAGGTAGGTGGTGTGTGGTGGATAGGAAAACAAGCTACTCATTGCATAGTTAGACATCCGAAAGGGAAGGGACTTTTGAGGCTTGTTGGTGTTGTCTTTTGATGTCTGGACATTGATTGAGGGATTGTTTATCCCGGAGGTTGAGGAAGTCGAAAGGTCGTTTGCGGATTTCTTGGGTGTATTGAAAGAGGAATGCATACTTCTTTCATGTTTACCTAGTGAGTCTTAGGATAATCCGAGTTAGGGAAACTCTTACGGAAATGAGTTCACTTCTTCTTTCGCTTGGCCTTGGACGTTCACTCCATTAGATAGGAAATCATTGTGAATGCCTTAAATGAATAATTTTAAAGTAAAAGTAGTTCGGTAAGGGCATTTTTAATTCCTGAAAGTGTTTGGAAGGTTACTGTAAATGCTTCTTTGTTACTAAAATTATGTGAGTTCTGCTTAAGTGTTAAATTGATACTTCTTATGATGCTTTGTTCTAAAATTCATTAATGTTTTACTTAATTGGCAATGAAATCGGTTATTTTTACTAAAGTACCTTTTTGAATATGTCATTTATTTAGTATATGTTTTGTACGAAAACCCATATTGTATATACCATAAGTAGAGGTTGGAAGCATTTTGAAGGTTGAAGTCTAGAAGACAGAGCTTGGGAAAGTTCCTCTCAAGAAAAGTGGGTCCTCATTTATTCGAGGGAATAATTCCATTTTTAGTTCTTTATGTTAAGACTTATATGTCTTTCATGTCAATGTAAGAGAGGGGTCCCCTATTATCGTAGGTCGGGTCATGAAGGTTGGTTGTGGACGAAGGATTTCTTAAATTTATTATGAAAGATTTCCTTTTTATTGAATTATTCCTGAAAAGTTTTAATTCCACACTACTTTTCATGTCTTATGTAATAAATACTAGTTGAAGGGCTTGTACAAGACCCCAAAGGGTCAAGTATGCGAGTCCACAAAACGAAGGTTCCTCCTAACTTATAGGAGGTACTTTCGGGTCGCTACACCACCAGTATCAACCGCCATCATTTATCAAGGAAAATGAAATACAAAACCATTTAACAACCATTTCAGCTACAATCATATCATTGAATGCATGTTCTTCTGATTCCCTTTTTAAACTCAAGTTTCAAAACACAAAGTCCTCTTCTTTTTTAACCTAAATCTCCCTTTGCAACCTTGATCCTCTAGATATGGTTGTGTATACATAAAATGGTCCTATTCTTTGAATGTTCTTGACAAGTTTCTTGTTTTGTGTGTGTTTACTTAAAAATCTTAGATACTGCCTAAGAGTTTTGTTTACTGTGACAATTGGGTGTTTAATGTGTTTTGCTTATTTCAAAACTAGAATGTTGGAAGTGTGTCTTCATCCTAAAGAAAGAAGAAAGTCCCTGTAATCAGTTTGAGTATAGTTTTCTTAGTCACATATTTGTTTCCTTTCAAGCATTTAGTGATTATTTGATGAAAGTTTTTCTTTAGGATTCTCATTGATTTGTATAAATATACTCACTACTTCAATACATGTCACTTTATTGCTCGTACATTATGTTCTATGCAAGAGTCTTTAATGCGTAAGATTTTTGATTTTTAAACTTTGAAGTAGTAATTTTTTTCCATCCTATGTCAAGAAAGAAGAAAGGCCCTGTAATCCAGTTTGAGTAGTATAGTTTTCGTAGTCACATATTTGTTTCCTTTCAAGCATTTAGTTTTTATTTGATGAAAGTTTTTCTTTAGACTTTCCTAATTGTTGTATAAATGATAACTCACTCTCAATACCCATCGTCCCACATTTCCCATTTCTCTTAATCCTCCCCCCTGTTCTATGCAAAGAGTCCTTAATGCGTTCAGATTTTTATTTTTTTTAAACTTTCGACTTCTGATAGTAGTAATCTTTGTGGTCCATCCTATTTGAGTTTCATTTGTTACACCAAGTAAGTGATATATTATTCTTTATACGAATCCTTATCGCCTTTTCTTTCATGAAATCCGTTGATTAAGCCTACAGACTTCATATATTCTTCCTTGCATCTTCGGATTGTGTTGTGAAGGCCCGATCACTTTTATTTGAGTCAGCCAATCATTAAAAAAAGCTCATGAACTCGACGTACATGTGTTTGAAGCAAACGTATGGGAATGTATACACTAGTATATATCTAGTGCACCAAATTTTCAGTTCTTATTTATATTTTAATTGGGCTAAAGCCACATCAATTTTAAATATTATTTTTTTAGTTTAGTACAGTTGAAAGAATAGGGCCTAAGGTCCAAAGAAAAAATATTGTTAGTTTAGGACAGGTGAAATAATTGGACCTAAGACCCAAAGAGAAACTATTGTTCCTTCAGGACAGGTGCAGGGAACTCAAATGGGCCAAAGGCCCAAAACTAAAATGGGCTGAAGTGCTGGCCAGACAGATAGATTAATACTTGGGCCCAAATTTTCTTTCCCTATCTCATTTATTTGCTACATATTTGTTTGAAAAAATAACTTAAATACACAACTATAATTTTTATATTCTCTACTTTTTCCCCCCTACTTTTTTAAAGATTACAATAATTCTCTTTTGTTTTTGTTTTTTAGGGTTTAATTTTTTAGCTACCATTACACTCTCTCTCCTATAATTACACATTTACCAATTCAATGACTATTTTTCTCCATTAAAACCACTCACAACCTCTTAAATAGTTTGTGAATTTAAAATTTTATCCATTTAAAACTCAACCTTTTAATCAGCTTTTGATTTGGACTTATTTTTAAATTTAAGTAACTTTTAAATAAAAGACCAATGTAAAATTTTTGAATTTCAAAATTCAAAAAATCAGGTTTTAAGAAGGATAATTCCCATCTTTTACCGTTTTGGTCTACTTCATAATCTTTTGCCTTACACACCAAAAAAATAAGAACCACTGCCTCTTGCTTAGAAGAAGGTAAGTGATAAAAACCAATAGGACAATCTTCATATGCATCCCAATAAATTCTACAGTTACCACTTCCCCTTACTTCTTCCTATCAGCATCAAACTTGCATAATGCCAAACAGGACTCAAAGGAGTAAAAGTTTGTAGGCCTACATTGTCTCGGGTTCGTTATTTTGGTTACTTAAAACTGTGTTGAAATGAAATTATAAACAATTTTAAAGGATCGAGTGTGCTTGCCGATACATGTTTTGAATAAGTGTTGTATGTGTTTTAGTGGTGAATTCATACATGAATTTGCTTTGTGATCATAATATTTTATATGTATCATGAAATTTTGAAAATTGTTAATGTAGCATCAATAATTTAGTAAATGCGTCATCAACTGTGGCTTGCTGAACATATAGAATCAGTGTGTACAGTGTTTAGTCAATTTCACTGATACATTGTAGTAGATTATGTATTCACATTTTTGCATATAGTATGAATTTCTGAAACTGATATCATGTATCAGTAATTTTTCTTGGTAGTAGTTGTTTAGTTGATGTACTGAACCTGTTTTGAAAATTATTATAAGGTCCACCATTCACTAAGTTTAAAAATGCCCTGTAATCAACTGTAACATGATGACCCCCCTACATATAGAATCAGTTGTTTGTATTATTGTTAGTCGAGGGTTCTGGATACAATGTATTAGATACGCAAATTGAATGCCAACAACGAGTCCGTCGATTTTGTACTGTCATTCTGCAATTCGTTCAACCCCCCCCCCCCCCCCCCCCCCCAATTCCGGACTGTCTCATCAAAATTGAAGTATTCATCTGAAAAATCCCATTGCTAACAACAATTTCAAAAATTAATGTAGTTCGAAAGTACAGATTGTTCAAAAAAAGTGTTTTCAAATAGATGATATAATACTTTTATTTTTTCAAAATTTTTTTTTTTTCTGAAATTAATATCCAAGTAAGTGTTGATTTTATGTTGATTAATAATGTTACCGTTAAATTTAGATTGTTTTTATTAAAACAGTAAACTGTTGTAGCGTTTTTTTCCACCTTTTTTCTCAACAGTTTAAAATTTACCATGTATCATTTACCATGTATCACTAGAGCGAAAAAGAGCGCAGTATCACGGATCAACAATTTAAGGGGATTTTTTATAATACAAATTTGTCGGGACCCAGTGGAAGAATGAAATGTATTGCAGTACACTATGGGAATATTCCTTAAATTTTTACTATTTGTTTTATGTGCTTATATAATTTTAAGGTCCAAATGTTCAAACTCCCCGAAAGTTAACCTTTTTGAATTAAAAATTTATAATGACATTTTACTTTTACTGAATCAAACATACTTATTTTTAAAAACATTAGCCAAATATTTTTTTTGGATAATCGTGTGGTAGAGGATGTTCTAGATACTTTAAAAATTTTCCTAGAACATTAATATGATCCTCGAATCCCCTTTTTTACATTTTCATTAGATTTATGTGTTAATCTTTTGAAAAATTAATTTTCTTGATTTTTCATTAAAAATTAAGTGGTAACTTTAGAAACCCTAATTAATTATTTTTTAAATAAAACAAAATGGAGACTATGTTAGGGACTCGCCATTGTAGTTGCTGGCTAGGGTTGTTAATGTTGTTTCTGTTTTATCGAACAGTAAGAAAGGAGAAGCCGAAGCTTGCCATTCGCATCTGGTGGATGCTTCAAAACTCTTCCATCTTTGAATGTTGTAATTGTTGCTTGGAGTTGCTCGCTTTTTTGTTTTGTTGGTATCTCATCGGAGTAGCAAGCGATTAGTAGTGCTGGTTTCGCTCCTCACCGGTTGTTGTTGCTGGTATTTTGCTTCCTTCGCCGAAATTGCTGATCATAGGAGCAAAGGGGAGAAAGGAGAAGCAAAAAAGATAGAGACAAGGGAAGCGATAGTGAGGCGACGCCAATACTGCTCAGCTCGCATGGCCACGCCTGGGCGCTTTTGCGTATGAAGTATACACCTAGCAACATTAGTGCAACAAATTTATATTATAGTTTTTCTTTATTTTTATGATTGAAATTGGGTTCAAAGCCCATCTATTTTCAATATTATTTTGCTGTTTAGGAAAGGGAACCAAGGAATTGGACCTATGGACCAACAAAACAAATATTGTTAGGTTAACAGGTGCCAAGGGAAATCAAATCAAGAGAGATTTTACCTTTACTTAATTCAAATTTATCTTATCTTTTTAAATTTTGCCGAATATTGGTATTGTCAGATAACACCTGTTTTGTGTGTTTTATGTTAGCGGATTGTCGAGTGCTTTTAAAAACCTTCCAAGAATAGTAATATGATTGTCGAATCCCTTTTTTATATTTTCATTATATTTCTGTTTTAATCTTTTGAAAGAAATAGTTTTTATTGATTTTTCTTTAAAAATTAAGTGTAGACTCTAACACCCCTAATTAATTAATTTTAAATAAAATAGAATGACAACACAGCAGGGAATTCACATTTGCAGCTACTTGTCGGGGTTGTTAATGTTTTTTTTTATTTCATTGAAAAGTGAGAAAGAAGGAGCCGAAGGCGATGTAGCTTTCCATTCACATCTTTTGGTTTCTTTGGAACTCTCCGGTCTTGGCGTGTTCTTGTTGTTTCTTGGAGTTTCTTGTTGTTGTATTTCATCAATATCTCGTCGAATCAGCAAGCAATTGGTGGTGTTAGCTTCGCTCCTCGCCGGCTGCTGTTGGAGGTATTTTGCTGCCTCATCCGGAATCGCTGATCGAAGCACTGAGGGGGAGAAAGAAAGGAGAGATTGAAGAGAAACAGAAAAACGGCTGTTTTGTTTTGTGTTTTTTTTGGGAAGGAAAGTGGAGAGAGTTGGAGGCGGATTGTATACACTAATATACATCTAGTGCACCAATTTTCTAGTTCTTATTTATATTTTAGTTGGAACAAATCCCCATATATTTTAAATATTATTTTGTTAGTTTAGGAGAGGTGAAAGAATTGAGCTCCAAAAAGAAAAAATTGTTAGTTTAGGACGGTGTAGGGAACTCAAATGGGCCAAAGGTCATAAACAAAAATGGCTGAAATAATGGCCCAGGCAGATAGATCCAGACTTGGTACCAAATCTTTTTTCCCTATCTCATTTATTTGTTTTGTATATGTTTTATGTTCTTAATTAATTTGAAGGTTTCAAATATTCAAACTCCGCGAAAGTTAGCCATTTTGAATTAGAATATTAAAATCAAGTTGATATTTTACTTTCACATAATCAAACATACTTATTTTTAACAAACATTAGCTCTCCTCCCCCCCTTTTTCCTTTTCCCCCCCTCCCCCCCCATTTAATTTTCTTTTCACCTTTTTATTTTGTCAGATAAAAAAACCGCTGTTAGAGGATGTTCTAGGTGCTTTAAAAACCTTCCTAGAACATTAATATGATCATCGAATCCCCCTTTTTTACGTTTTCATTAGATTTTTGTTTTAATCTTCAAAATTAACTTATTTGGATATTTGCTTAAATTGTTTAATTTTTTCAATTCTTGTAAATTATGAATTGTGGCATTTCATGGCATCAACTCTGCCAAACAACACATAGATTGTATTATGAAAAAAGGCGGTCACGTGGCTTACCACGACTTTCCTTCAGAAAAAAATACAAGTTAAATTCTTTGGAAGTGATAAACGAATAGTTGACATGTGGTCATCTTTTGACGTTCTTTGTGTATTAGTCGTTTGTCACTTTGTGTTTGTTCGGAACGCGGCGTAACCTGCAGTGTTCTAAAATTCAATTCTAGTGTAAACCACGAGTAAACAAAATCCTAGATGACCAGATTTTTTTTTTTGTGTTTGTTTCTTCTAAATCTTAAGCATTAGCCTTACAGATGGATCGAGTACCCCCAAACCCACAAGGCGTATATTGTTTTGGTGCGGTGTTTTTTATAGTAGTTTAGACAACTCCCCGAGTTTACCATGGGACCACAGTCGACCACGATCGTATATTTATTTCACTTTTAAAATTTAACGACAATGAGATTCACTGTAGTACGTCATCTGATCAAGTATCCGTCCTTCGGGTACGACCCACGATAGATTCGATTTTTTGTGTTCCCCCCGTTTTTATTTTTCCTCCAATCTACCCTTAGTTAGACGAATACCGAGTCGTTTCGCAGTCACCTACTTGTCCATTTTGTTCCAAATCCCGCCCCCCCTCTCTATTTCCACGTGTTTAATTTTTCCAGATCACGTTGAGAAGGCACTACTTCCTAAAACAGCAAAAGACCTTTTCATAGTGGCATTAGCCTTAGGGGCTTATGCCTACGTGGGATAATTTATTTTTATTACCACTCCCACTCACTATGGTATCCCCACTAATTGTTTTGGATTTACTTATAAAATTTGTACTAAATTGAGTTCCCTTGGGCAATGAAATGTTTCAAATGGACTGTACAGATAACTTCTTACATTGGTCCTTACGGCGCCTACCATTGCGCCAAAAAAGGTAATATATTGTTTATGTGCGCGCAATGTTTATTAATGTTTATAACGTTTGTCGTGAAAACCTTTTTTTTTTAGTCGCTATATTTGCGAGAGATATTTATCTCACCCTCGTTGAATTAATTAGACACCTTCCCCCTCAGGCATAAATATACACGTCCCTATACACACAACACACCCACCGTATTTGTTGCCACAAATTACTCTTCGAGCCTTAAGTTCACCCAATTAGATTACTTCATATAACTCCTCAATTTTTTTGTCAATTATTACTCTCATATAAAAAAAAAAAAAAAATCTCTTTTCAAATCGGAAAAAAAAATGCAAATTGGTCACAAAACCATCCGCTAGGACGCAATATCTTTTGTGAGATACGTAGCCCTTTCAAGGACCAGTCTTTGTTTTAAGAGAAAATCTGTAATTTCTTACTCTTACAAAGAAACTAGAGTTATATCTCAGTAAAAAATCAGAAGTACGACAATCTAAGAAAAATTGACTTTGTTCCGACTCAAGTTGACATTTCTAACTCATTAGTCCTAAAATCAAATAGACAAATTCCTGTCTATTAGTCATTTTTCTACATATGTGGGCTAGTTTATCTTCAAGTGAAACAACTCTTATGTGTTAACAGTTATGTCTATAATATTTTGTATTATTCATCAACGACAAAACTAACACATTTTTCTTTGTCAGACTCAAAACTGATCTGTGTTGAGAAAATATCTGAACATCCATATTTCACAAGGTCTAAAGACCCAAAAGATTCCTTCTCCAAATGATTTTTGTCAAAAGGCAAAGAAAAAAGTGGTTTGGAAAATGTGATTTGAGAATAATTAATTTGAATGCAATTGTGTTTTAATGAGGCCTATTCATTGCTGAACAAAAACAAGTTGATTGACAATTGTTTCCATCAAATTGTGTGAAATGAGGGAGGATATTGGATAAAGACCCTGGATCTTGACGATAGTGCTATTATGCCAACGTTTCTACTTCAAGCAACGAAAGGTCCCTGTCACCATTCTGACCACTCCTCCTTCTCTAACTCGGACATCACAAAGCATTCGTCAATTGACCTTTTTTAATCCCCCATAAACCCACATCCCCCCCCCCTGCCCCCCTAGATCCTGTACACCAAAATCTTTCCCCCTAATCGAATTGCTCAATTCAAATGTAATTATTTTCTAGAATTTTCCTCAGATCCATCAAATCCCTACTCAAATTGTTTAAAACCCGCTTACCACTCAACCCATACCTCTAAAAACCACATTTTACCTTCCAATATCGCCAGAATTATACCCTTCATGTATTACACATTTTGAGCCCAATCATTATCAGAAGAATGAGAAGGAGTGGAAGGTCATAAGAGGAAGGGTTAATAAAAGCATCAAAGAGGAAGTTATGAATGCAATGAAGGACGTTCAATACACTCCAGACATTATGTGGTTCAATTATAAAGATTTGTGTCGTCACTCATATTTGAAACTTCCAGGAGGTTTTAAAGTACCAAAAATTGACACTTTCAGTGGATTTGAAAATCCTTTGACTCATTTGAGAGTTTATTGTGATCAACTTATTGGAGTACGGAAAGATGAAGTTTTGTTAATGCGACTCTTTAGTCGAAGTATGAAAGAAGAAGCTTTGGAATGGTTTATTTCTTAAAGAAATCAAAAAGTAGGAAAAACTTGCAAAACACTGTGGTAATTGACTTGATTGAAAAGGTTGTCTATAATGTAGGAATTCATTATCAATCGAGAATTTTGGAGAGAATAACAACACCATTATGCTGAAAACCTATCGAGAGTAGGCCTACCGTTGGAGAAGACCTTCGAGTATCCGAAGGGTGGTATCCTCCCCCCATGACCTCTGAGAAAAGCAATTATTTAAGTCTTATTGTGCGCATTCAAGTGCTGAAGTACTACACAGCCTGTTACTCATTCTAGGAGGAAATTTGTATGTGATCTAGTCAATAATGGAGAAACGGATTAAGCATTGCCCAGGATCGGAACTTAAAAACTTAATTTGAATGATCCCAAGAGAATCCTCAGGACCATTAAGGAGGAAAAGGGAAAATGTTTCCTATATATCATTTGAATCGAGTCAGAAGTCAAAAAGGCATGCCACTATCAATGTTCAAAAGTCTTTACTTACCAAAACCTACCCTTTAGATCCACAAAATCCTTACCCATCCAACAAAACTACCAAGATCCACCACCATATTATCCAACCATTACACGTCATTACCAAAAATTATACATAATGTTCACACTCACAGTTTGCAAGTTGCATTCCCCCCCCCCAATATTACCCAAATGCCATCATAGCTACCAGCTCCACAAATCCCCACCCCCTCCCAACCATTCAGTTTAAATCAGCAACCTTCTCGGCTAATCCCTCCAAAGTGTAATCCCAACGATACCGTCTACAAACTATGCACGAAATGATTATACTATTCTTGTCATGAAAATTCTTAAGAAACCTTCTCAAGTATTTACTACCTTGGTTAAAAAGTCAACCAACCCTTCATTTGAGCCCTGGTTGAATAGCAGGTGGTTCTTGTACATACCCAAACAATTGAATCAAAAAAACTGTTCACGTCACATACCCCCCCAACTTTAACATGCCATTCTTCATTGTGCTTTAACCATTCAGGATTGGTGCTTCAGGACATTACCACTGAGATTGCATCAAGTTCTGTAATATCAATAAAATTTTCCCCAAAACCCCTTCATGTCTAATCATAATAATTGCCACTTTTCAAAATGTCTACTTCCCCCAATTTTGGCCAATGGTACCAAGTAATTCACTGATGACTGAATCGTGGAAATCTACTATTAAAAGGATGATTTGAAAGTACCAAAAACCCCACTCTTTGCCGCTAAAATCCCCACATTTTTTTAATATTATTTGTCAAATGCCTCCGCCCAACAAAGTCATTATGATCCTCCCCTCGTTATTTGAGACCTCTTTATTTGTATGTAAGACCCAACACTTGCTCATAATTTTACGCTGCTCATTTGTGAAAGACAGGACAAATTAGTGGAGCAAATGAGGTGGCAGCTATTATTCATCTTATTTGGGTCCATGCCTGCCGTTGCACTATCTTCCATTTTACCGAGCCGAGATCGAAGTGTGTGCCATATCATTCCAACCCCAGTGTTGGGAATGCTTATTGAAGACTCTATCAATTTTAATACATTTAAGGATCCAAGCTTTATGCCTAGAATGTTTTGGTCCATACTGCTCTTTCCCCTGTGCCTAAACATCAAGGACCATATCCGTCATGACGAACTATGGCAGCCAGGCCTCATTACTATGCATTAAAGATGGAGTTGATGCACGTTAGTGTTTTTTTTTGTTTGCATGGTAAATTTTCTATGATAGTTCCAACTAGCCACTGAAAAACACTGAGAAACAGTTTGCTTCCAGTGCCAGTTCTTACCGGCGCATAACTGAGTAATAACCCCCCCCTTCGATTTACACAGATGACACTCTGTCTCGCATTTTGCTTTTTGTGTCACGGACCTGGTGTTCATTGATTTTTTTTTTTTTCCTTCTCATAACAAACCATTTTATCACCCAAGGGGAATAATCCATCGTGACCACAAAAGTCTTTGCCTCATTTATGTTAGTCCTTTGTGGTAAAGAAATATGCTAAGGATGAAATTCTTGGATAAGGAGTTGGGAATCTCTGTGAAGAAGGAAATGTTGCACCCAAGAAGAGGATCGAGACACCAAGCATACGCGAAGCCAAGAAAAGCAAATCCATAATTGGACTTCCACTCTGCTCTTTCTCTCTCGCTCAACTTGATAGACAAAGATGAATCTTATATTATTTTCGAAATTGGTGGTAATCGAATGAATCCCAAAACCCACATTTTATGTTATTTTGTCTAATTATATTTTAATTTTCCTCGTAATGTTTTGAAAAAAAAGTTAAATGGTCCATGGTCATAGTCACGGTTCGTATTTTATTATTTTCAACGAAAGCATCTTCTATCACGAAAATTTATTTTGTTTGCTTTAATTTTTCTATCTTACAATCATTGTTTTTTATTTTCGAAAAACTAATTTTTTTAAACCTACTGATATAACGTCATGTCACAAGTTGAATCAACAAAAAAATAGGCTTAACATGAATCATGAGTTTGAAAGGGTATACGAGGAGATTCCTCTAGATATTCGAACCTCTCACAAATTTGTCACAAAAGATTTAAAAACAGTTCGATCCTCTGCGATCAGGACACAGTGAATTTTATTTAAGATGAGCTAAATTAAACTACAATCTGGAAAAGATGGTTGGTTCATGGATTCAAAATCGGGGTTCCATCTGCGCTCACGAGCTCCCAACTCGGGTAAAAAAGACGAACCCTCATCAGATAGTTCCATCGCCATGGAAAAATTGCTATGTTTATGACATTTGGGTCCTATCACACTTCGTGGTTTTGAAATAACCCGCCAGACATTTTTGCATCAAATTTCTTGCATTTCCAAATGACTCAATTCGAGGAGACCCCGATATTACGTTTTGAAGATTTAGAGTTTCTTTTATTTATTTCCCTGTAATCACTATTCATTGAGGTATTCGTTCTATTTTTTGTATTGTTTCCCCCCCCCTCCCCCCCCCCGAAAAATTTACCTGCAATGAACTACCTTTAACCTGAATACTCAAGCATGAGATACACAAGCGAACTATTCCAAACTCGGTCACCCATTTGTCCCTTATCAGTATTTTTTTAATACTTGAACTACGTTCAAACTGAATCCTCAAGAATGAGATAGGTAGGTGGCCTATGTCAGCTTGGTTGATTTCTTTGCAAATTTCTTATTATTTTTAACCTTTGAGGGGGGACTACATTTAACTTGATTGCTGCATCAAAGGGATACGTAGGCGCCATAATGGCTCGGTCATATCTCCCATAAAATTTCTATTTTTCTTTACAATAGAAACTAGGACAAAATTTTTGATGGGGACACAAATATTCTAAAGAAAAAGATCTCTACAACAAGTCAAGACTGAAGTTACAATGAGAATTGTAACTGGAACAGAATTCAAGAAGAAAACGATCACAAAAAATTGTTTCCAAGATCATTCGTGATGTTGATAGGCCTACATTTTCAGTTTTACTTGACCTAATGGGACATAAATTTTTATGTTTTGAAATCAAATACAAATACTTTACAAAACTCACGCTTCCTCAGAGTTCATTTGTAGCAAACCTTTTTCAGAAGGTTTAAGGCTAACGAAGTTCAAATGGTCTCTAAATTGGTCATCCACTCACTTTTTTCCTCACCTCCTTCCCCTTTTTCTACTGCCTTCATCTAACCCCAATCTCATAAACATTACTCCACTTTCATTCATAGGTGCAAGTGCAAATATTTTTTATTAAACCCACCTATTCAGGGATGCCTTCCAGAAAATTACCAAGCTTAAGGATCCTTGAATATGCACAACCTCCAGCAACAAACCACTTATCGGCGGGATACATGAAGTTCCCCCCCGCCTAGAACGTATGACGTTTTATTTAAGATATGCATGGACTGACATGACATTAGCACAAGTGACTTTTTCGATGTTGATTTTTGAGAATCATTTTGTTAGGCTTAAGGTTGTCAAACTTTTGTATTAATTTCTCTTATGTCTATCAAGAAGATGATATAGAGTGATCAACGAAGATAGCAAGACCCCAAGAGCAAGTCGATTAAGAACTCGGGACATAGATATTTTTTTAAAATACTATATTGTTTCTGTGGATGCACTGGGCAGAAGTCCCTGGCCTCAAAAATTATCCTATTCTCCATATATCAATAAATATGGAAACACAAGTAAAAATCCAGCATCGAGAACATTTGAAGAAAATTTCACAACATGCAATCCCCCAATATCAGACGCGGTCGGCGGTAGTTGGTGGTAATGGGAGAACCCTACCCAGAGGGGACTTCTTATGATATTATCAAATGAGAGAATATGACCACCATAGGAATTTTATACAGGATTATCAAATGACAGATAGTTACCACACATCCAGAAGGAATGTGTCACGATCATTTTATTGAGTAATAATCATCATCCCCAAACCCACTTCCAATCATTACAGGAAGCCCATCATTTTGTTCTATCAAGGATTTATTAATGGAAGAAGCATCATCCATCAGTGGAGCAAAAATCACATCCTTCCAACCTGGACAACACAATCCTACCAAGAATCATCCACTAAGCATCATCATCACTACTCAAAGGGACCATCATGAAGCACGACCTTAGAATAATCACCTATTTACATGGAGCATCAGCACATCCTGACAATGGATCAAAACATTCATCCTACCAATGGATCATCAAACGGAGACATCATTATCCTATAAATGGAGCATCAAACATCATCCTATCAATGGATTCATTCAATGAAAAATCATCATCAGGATAATGGAGCATCATTGTATGCCAACTTCTTATAAAAACATAGCCTACCACGGTATCATCAAATTGAATCATGATCAGCCCTATCAAATGGGTACATCAAAGATAATCTAATCCTATTCAAAGGGAGGCATCAACATCATTATGGTCAAGGCTAAAAAATTCATCCTGCCAATTGGATCATTACATGAAGCATCATCATCCGATCATATAACATCATTAGTTTTTGTCCACATTACAAATGGATCGATCTCATGTACAAGCGGATATCATTTTTTTAATCAATGAATCATCATTTTTCGCATCATATCAAGTCATCATCTACTGCGCCAAAATCGACAAAGGCTGACGTCAGAACATTTATCAAGTATGGTAAAGCATATCACATCTCTATTTAAATTACAGTTTTTACTAACAAGTTTATTTCATTCTTTGTCGAGAGTATCCAAGAGGATGAATTCTCAAAGAAAACCACAGGTGCGGAAGACATCATAAAAGATGCAGCACAACGTGGAACTCGTAACGTGAGCTAAGGATCGAAATATCGAGTCATCCACCTCGTTAAAGTAGGATATTCATAGATTCATCCACCTCGTTAATTTTGGAACATTATCAAGCTATCTGCCTCGTTAGAGTCGGATAATCATTGAGTCATCCATCATATTACAGTTAGATAATCATTGAGCCATCTAGCTCGTCGCGGAGATCATCGGAGTTTGCCATGCAAAAAACAAGAAATGGTTACCTCCCCTCCAATCCTCAACATATAAGAAGTCTGTAATGGACCTACGTATTCAAAAACGGTTATCTATTAATTATCTTCTTATTCTCATACTCTTATTTTCTCATTCGAATTTTGAAAAATAGATTCTTGTCTTATTGATCACCCATTAAGATATACCATTTATTATATGAATGATTTTTCTTCTTTATATTTTGTCCACTTCAAACAGCTAGATTCATAGAGGCACCCGGGGGAAATATGTCGTAACAAATTGTATTTCACTACTGAGTGTGAGACATATACTGAACATATATGACATCTTGGGAGATGCTACCATTTTTTTCAAATACAGTTTTACTAAAAAGTTTATTTTAGTCTTTGTTGAGAGCATTTAAGAGGATGAATTCTCGAATCAAACAACAGTTACGGATAAAATCAACACGGTTTGCTGCAAACAAAATATGGTATACACTTTTACTTTTAGCAAAACAACGGACATTAGGTCCGAAGACGAGGAGTATCAAATACTTAGAACAGGCGTGTTGAGGAGCGACTTTCCACCACAATCAAACCACACCCTTATTAGAAGGCATGTGGTTTTCTTTAGGTTACCTGGTTTTAGTTTCGCATCTAAAGATTCTGGTCTTCACCCGAAGCATCTTTCTAATCTGAGTGACAATATGCAAAGAGCTTCAGAAATTATGTTCGTGCAAGTTTTTATTTATAGGTGTGAAGCATTCCACATTCATGACTAAGAGGTTGCAAGTCTCTTTTTTCATACTCGGCTTAATTTGTCTCTCTTCCCAATCGAAGGTTGTCCCAACATAAGAGATTTCATTTCAACCGATCGAGTTGAACTACAAATAACCTAATTCCTAAGGTTTAAGCATATATAGGCAGGCTCAATGTTGAAAACTCGGTTGTATTTCAATACTCGCTCTTAAATCATATTCACGAACATTTTAATCCCTTCATAATTTGGTATCAGGGTGATTTTTGAATTCTTTCAAAATCGTGCATCGAATCAAGCTATCGAAGTGACTTAAGTTCTCATATAACCTGAGATATATAGGAAACCCATCTTCGGTGATCGTCCATAATTCCTAAAGTCCATACCAAAATCATTTTTTCTGAAGATGGAGATGTCCGGTCCGGTAAAAGTGGATTAGTCAATTTTCCCATTTCCCTCGAATTTCTGCATTCAATCCAAGTTTAAACGAAAGGGACAGTTGTTTTGACACTCCCATCATATAAGTTAATCATTGCGACCTTCTTCGATTTTCAAACGATTCTAAACCTTAATTAGTATAAAATTTTACTAGAAAAAAAAGATAGTTGCAAGTTGTTTTGCATAATTTTGCTAATTTTTTAGATTTTAAGCACTATATATGCTTTATGATAATTTTGTACTAATTAGTATCTTTTATAAATATTTCAAAAATCATCTAAAAAAGATTTAATTTTTTAGTAAGTATTTTATTAAATTAGTTTATTTTAAATTATGGGTATATTTTGAATCATTAGTTTACAACTAAGTTAAATATTTTATTTCGTTAAGATTAAGAAGCTTATTAATAAATTAATATTATTTCATCTTATTTAGGATTTAACCGAATTTATTAATTTAACTCAATTCGATTATTTCTTAAACTCTAAAATCCCATCTCTGACTTCACCTTGTATTTAAGCCATCAAAGGCCTTCTTGTTAAAAAAATAATTAAAACATCCCAATTTATAGTTTTCCACTTACCGAAAATTAACTATGTACCGTTTCCCAACTCCCTTATTTGATTCTAAACAAACCAATTACATACAAACAACCAAACCAAATCACTCTCTATTTTGTATAATGCGGCAAATCGTGACCCACCCTGACCCCTATACGCTTTCTTCTTAGCGCGTACAACTCCTTTTCAGCAACATGAATCGCGGAAGAGCATCGAGGGACACATATTACTCTGATCTTCGTTGTCGTATTCCTCAACGTCTCTCTCCATAGTACCATCTCAATAGCAAAAGGGCACGTGAAATTGTCTGTGTAACCCCAAGATAAGGCCACGTTGAGCAGCGGGTACACTCGATCAATCCAAGTCGTCGATTCCCCTTTCCTCCTCAAGGATGGGGCAAAATCTTCCGAAAGAGGTGCTTCTCTGTAATAGGGAAGGTATTCAAGTTTGAATTCTAGAAGGGCCTTAAACCCATTTTCGATCTTGATTTTTCCCCCGAAGTAACCCTAGTTTCCCCCTATATATCCCCTTCTAAATATTCCTTTGCGGGGCGGCACTTGGAAAGAGATTTTTTGTTGGCTTTTCTTTTGATTGAAGAAAAATTTGAGAAAAAGTTAAAGAAAAGTGGTCTAGTAATAGAATCAAACATATAGAAAACTATCAGTCATATATAGCTATATATACATAAGGAAATAGTCTTCGAAGTAGGGGAAAATCTAAAGTTTTTGCTTAGTTCGTTGTTCTCTCTTTCCTCTGCTCTGCTCATCGTAGTTCTTGGAGTTGTATTCCGGTGGTGAAGTCATCTGCAACTCGTCATTGTCCCTTGGACGATCCGAAAGAGGTATGCTTCTTCATTTCGTTAGCAGATCATATTCTAAGTTACAATTTTAGTCTATTGTCTGGCGCCTAATTTGTCTCAAGGTGTTTTTGCTTGTCTAAGTGTGTGTTATATTAGCTTTTAATGGGCTTACAATCATTCATTCTAGTGTTTAGATCCAAAATGATCAATGTATGTATGTGAACTCATTTTTTTCATTTGCGAAATCTACTATCTCTCTTTGTAATTATTTTTCTTCAAAGGTTGAGTTCTTGTGGTTTTGTGGAGTGTAGTATATGATCTCATTTTAGTACTTTGTGAAAAACTTGATTGGTTACACAAGTGTTCATGCGTTACAAATTTCTCCCCAAACATTGTATATGTGTTTCCTATTGTGAGCCCTGTTAGTTCACCTGTATGAGTCGAGTAGCTCGTAGTGTTTATAAATGAAGGAGTTTATTTTAGAAATTTGACAGTGTATTATTGATACACTAAAATTACACTTTTTTCATAATTATAAGCGATCATATCAAGTAAAGAACCCAACAAGTAGGTTGGGGTCGATTCCACGAGGAAAATAGTTTAGACTTAGCTTCAATGTACAATTACGTCTATTTAGTCAAGTCCTTTCTGAAAATAGGTAACTAAAAAGGGGTGTTTTGTGTCACAGAAGTGTTAAATTATATCTAAGTAGAACAAGTAGCAAGAGTGAATCTTTATATTTACTCCAACGTTGTCGAGAACTTGTCGGGTGTAAGGTGTTCTCCATCACGGTTCATAAACGCCGTAATCTAGCATAACAACAAATTCTTCCCTAGTGTTTTGCAGACAAAAATGATGCTATGATCTCTAAATCTTTGTTTGTAAATTTTGGAATTTTACCTCGTACCTTTGATCCAAGACTACGCTCCGCCTTCTAAGTTTACTCACCAATTACCTTTTATCTTCAGAGTACCAGCATCGTAATATATTCGCATTTTTTGGGGTATGAATTAGTTATTATCTTGCAACCAATCTATATTAGGCCTAGTAGCATCGCTACCCTCCACTAAATCATATATTGAGAAATTCTTTCCTATTAACTGCCCCTTGGGTACGGGCAAGTGAAAAATCAAGACGAGTCTATAACGTGGCGCACTCGTTTCAAAAAGAACTTAAGAGACAGAATTCATCAATGCGTGTGTTGATAATAACTATTTGAGAATTTTATTAAGCTAGTTTTACCGGTGTTAATCACCCCTGCGTATCCACAAACCCTAGTGGGGATTTTTACCCATGGCATCGAAGAACATAAAATTCATAGTTGAAATAAACAATCACTAAATCATGAACTTTACTTTGACAACTTCGAAGAAAAGAAAAACCAGGAATTAAACTTGACCCAATCACGAAAATATTTGACCACCAATTACAGAGAAATTTGACTTTCAACGTTTGCACAAAAACAATATCCAAGAACTTTACAAAACTAGAAAGTCAACAATCCGAATCCAACCCCCAAAAATGACCCCCCGCGTTTGTTTTACACCCTATTTATAAATAAATTGTCCTAAAATAAAAGGAAAACAAATAAGGAAAGTTTGATCAAAAACGCGACTTCAATCGACAACTCCCACAGACAGTCCGTTGGTCAAACGATGGACCGTCGACTACCTCCGTAAGTCCAGACATAGCATCATTTTTTAGCCTTCACTTTGCATTTTCTCTGATCCAATCGACGGACCAACATCACGATCCATCAATCCACTTACGGTCCGTCGATGATTCTCATCACTCCACACTTAGCTTTTCTTCAAAATCGGGTAGTATGACATTCTGTGATCAAATCGATGATCCAACAGGACGGTCCATCGATCAATCAACGAACCGTCGATCCTTCCATAGCCCCACACTTGGTAAGAATTCCCCGAGTTGCTTCGAGATGTCTGAACCTCCAATCAACGGTCACCATCTAAGGTTCGTCTATGGAACGACGGCCCGTCGATGGCCTCCATGGGTCACCTCTGCACTAAATCTCCACATCCTATTGCGTTTTGGTTTTGGATAATTTTCCTGCAAAATAAAGAAAAAAACGTATTAAAATTACTACGAAAGGCTCTAGACACACACCAATCTTAAGGAGAAAGCATTGAAAGTACCGTAAAACCATGGATCATCAATAAGTGTGTCAGAAACTTTTTCTTTCTTAGGAAAAATGGTTAGGATCATTGTGTTTGTGACATGCTAGAAATCAGTACACATCAACTGATAGATTTTTTTTATATGTATAATATGGTCTTGTTCTTTGAATGTCCTTGAGAAGTTTCTTGTGTTATGTGTGTTTACTTAAAAATTTTAGATTTTGCCTAAAAATTTTGTTTACTGTGACAATTGGGTGTTTAATGTGTTTTGCTTATTTTAAACTACTTTTTCAGAAGTATGTCTTCAACCTAAAAGAAAGAAGATAGTCCCTGTGATCATTTTAAGTATAGTTTTCTTTGTCATTTATTTGTTTCTTTCAATCATTTAAGTGATTAACTGGTGAAAGTTTCTCTTTATGATTCTCATCGATTTGTATAAATATATACTCATTGTTTCTATACATGTCAATCATTTCTCTTAATCATGTTCCTATATCAAAGAATCGATTAATGGTTCAGATCTTTGATGTGCAAACTTTGAAATAGTAGTTTTTTTCCTTCTTATTTGAGTTCATCTGTTAATAAGTAGGCTGAAATACCATTCTTTATCATAATCCTTATCATCTTTTCTTGCATGAACTCCCTTGATTGAGATTATTGGACTCCATATAGTCTCCCTTGATCTTCAAAATGGGTTGTGGAGGCCCGATCACTTTTATTTGAGTCGGCTAATCATCGGGAAAAAGACAAGCGCAGAGACTCGACCTACAGGTGTTTTGAGCAGACATATGGAAATGTATACACTAGTATACATCTAGTGCACCAAATTTTCAGTTCTTATTTATATTTTAATTGAGACAAAGCCCCATCTATTTTCAATATTATTTTGTTAGTTTATGACAGGTGAAAGAATTGGGTCTTAGGCCCAAAGAAAAAATATTGTTAGTTTAGGACAGGTGAAAGAATTTGGCCTAAGGTCCTAGAGAAAATATTGTTAGTTTAGGACAGGTGCAAGAAACTCAAACGGGACAAAGGCCCAAAATGAAAATGGGCTGAAGTGTTGGCCCAAGCATACAGATCCAGACATGGGCCCAAATCTTCTTTCCCTATCTCATTTGTTTGTTATTTCAACTCCCCGAAAGTTATCCATTTTGAATTAAAATTATAAAATCAAGTAGACATTTTACTTTCACTTAATCAAACATACTTATCTTTTAAACATTAGCAAAATATTTTTATTATCGAATAACCACTTGCTAGCTGATGTTCTAGGTGTTTTAAAAACATTCCTAAAACATTAATATGATCCTCAAATCCCCATTTTTGCATTTTCATTAGATAGCTGTTATAATCTTTTGAAAAAATAGTTTTCTTTATTTTCTTTAATAATTAAGTGGCGAATCTAAAACCGCTAATTAATTATTTTTTAAATAAAACAATGGGAGTATATAAGACAATAATCCTTTAATTTTACTAGTTCATATCACACTTATCAACCAAGTTTTCATCAATAGAGATAACCAGATGTCACAAAAATTCTAAACACGAATAGAACACATAATGAACGAGAATGAGAGATGTAATGAGATGTAATGCAATGCATCATTATGAAATAATATGTGCAGTTTTCCATAACTCTATCAACTGTAGATACATGATACTCCTCAAAAATTCATCGAGAATTCATGACCCATGGAGATTTCGTGAGGTCCAAATACCGACAGAGACGATCTCCACGTGTCTGTGTGGACGATCTAAACACACTATCATAAAATTAAATAATTTCTGCACGGACGATATCCACGTGCCCAAATTATAATCTCAATACCTCACAATTCCCAACACGAATCATCTCCACGTGCCCAACATATACTCAATCTCATGTCACTGCATGTGCACAATATAATATCAATGAAAGGGATAATGATGCATCTCAATCAATCAAATATCAACATGATATGTAATCACCTGAGCTATAACCAATATACGGATTCAATAAAAAAACATAATCACACTTAAGAAATCAAGTTAAAAATATATTCGCTAATGCCCATATGCTTTGAAATTTTTGGATTACAATCCGCAACCTATAGTAATAAACTTTCCATGTATAACATTGGTACTTGTACCGATGCCCGTCACACCATTAGTATGAGACCCCCACCCTTCGCCCTTACCCCTTATCGATTCTGTTTTAATTCTTTAATTAGGAAAACATCCTTCAATGAAGTTTGAAAGTCTTTACATACCTCAAATGTTGAATACATGTCACCAATCCTCGAGATCTTCCGTTTCCCCTTTTTTTTGTTACGCTACTGGACGTTCTCAATATATCAAATATGCAAAATTTGTAATAAAGTGAGTCTATATACACCCATATTACTATAAGCCTAACCTAGATCCAAAACTCACCCTAACCTATAGTTAAATTCATAAATCTTGGTTCTAACTAAATATGTCAAGTCTCATACTTCTAAATTTTAGGCTTAGGGTTAAGTCTTAATTACCAAAGTATAATGAATTTAAGGCTGAAACCATCGGTGACCACCTAAAGTTGGAATCAATTTTCACTTAGACACTTCAATTAGACTCTGTTCATTTTAGACACCTTATGTTAGGACTTGATATGTCATTTCCGTACTTTTTTCACAATCTCCTATTCACTCTATGTGCATGTTGAACAAACGTGTCCGGATGGATTAAATGACAAATTATATCATGACAACTCATTTTAAAGCCATACTACACACAAATAAACTAAAGGTCAAAATGAATTGACTTTTGAGTTAGAAGAAAAATGACTTCCTCCCACCCCTCAACCCACTCCCGACTCATCTTCTACATCAAATTTCTCCCTTTTCATTGCCTCTTTCACCATCTCCATCGCACACATCATCCATTTTCATCGCCGTTGTCACAAACCTACTCCCATTTTTTCGTCTTCTTCGCCGCATCCATTTCTTGATTTTATTTTTTGTTTAAAAGTAAAAATATGAAATTTCAAAAGTTATAATGGCTGAATAAAGCGAAGTCATGATTGCAGATTTTTTCCTTTTTTCTAACTTAATTTTGTTCTTCATTCTTTTTTTAAAAAAAAAGTTAAAAGATTTAGCTTGGAACATTGATATGCAATTATATTTTCAACTTTAAAATGATTCCATCTTCTTTCAATTAGACTATTGCGACTAAAGAAAAAATATGAATAAAAAAATTGACGTCCATTGAATGATTTCAAGTTTGGGGAAATAAGGGAAGATGTAAAGGTTGAAAATAGGGAAGAAGAAGAATTTTTTTATAAAAAAATAGGCTAAATAAGTCTCTCGCACGCTATTAATGAGAGTGTTACATTTACTTTGTCACATTAATAAGAAGTTTCAAAACACACAGCAAGCGCTGACAAAGGTGTCAAAAATGAACAAAGTCTAGTTGAAGTGTCTACGTGAAAATTGGTGCCAACTTTAGTTGGTAACCAATGGGTTCAACCTGAATTTAGTGGTGTTTATAATAAGCAATGCACCTAATAATTAATTACCTATCTCAATTATATCGAAACTTAATTTTAATGTGATGTCTGTAAGAAAACTTTCGATTCAAAAGTTAATTGAGTCGTCGGTAACCTACGGCAATGGATCAATATGCAAAACTACCATATACTATACACTAGAATCTAAGGTTTTCAGTATTAAAAGCCAAATACATAAAGAGATCCCTAAATTTATTGGGGGTTTTCTTCAGGTACCTCAATTATGTTATTTTCTTATTGAATCATTGAATCACCCATAATTTGTTCCTTTTAAACACCGTTGGGTGATGTTGAACCACATTTAGTGAGGGGTACTGATAGAGGATAAATATGTTGTTTCAGAACTCATTAAGTAAATTGATAGTGAAAATGTTTGAGAATAATTGTGTTTTACTTCAAGTCATTGAACACATTAGTAAACAAATGAGACGAACACACAATTTTTCTTCGTTTCTTCAATCAAAATCATTATAATACGATCACAATTGAAAGCATTTACAATAGAAAAGCATATCAACACAAAAAAAAAACAGATTTTTAAAGTTATAAAAAAAAATTAGTTACAAATATAAAAGGAAAAAAAATTAGAAACACGGTTGAGTTCAAATTTTTAATTCTTAAAAAATATATAACTTCCACTTGAATTACGGATAAAACTTCAACTTTTACTGCTTGAATTTTTTAATTTATTTTTAAATGAACATTTAATATATAATAATTATAGAATTATTTCTAAATAGATTATAATAAGAATAATTATTATTATTATTGAATTTTATTTTTAAAATTTATACTCATAATTAAATTAAATAAATTCAATTTTAAAAACAAAGAACAATATAAAATATTTTTATAAAAAAAAAGTTTTGAGACTTAACATTTAAATTCAATTTAAAAACAAATAACAATATAAAATAACTTTTTTTAAAAAAAATTGTCTTGGAATTCTTAACTTCAAAAAAAAATAACAAGATAAAACATATTGCTACCTATAGTTGAAATAACTTTAAAGCATATTTAAAAAAATGTAAATAAAATATAAAATATTTTTATAAAACAGGAAAACATAAAAACGCATACATTGCTACAGAATTTCTAAAGATATCTAATTATTTATTCTTTTTAACTTTTTTTTTTGCTTTAAAAAAACTTCAATTATAAATAATAAATAGTTATTCCTAAAATTTCTCACCACTTACTTAACTTCCTATCAAAAAAACTCAACAGTATTAATTCACTAGATTTAAATAGGAGTCTTTTCTTTAGTTATTCTTTGAAATAAATGCCTCTCAATATAGGAAACTCAAAGCAACAAAAATCCTTAAAATGAAATTCATAAAAAGGTAAAAAAGAATTTCATATTTCCTCTTTTATTTTTTCCGTTTTATGTGGTTTACATTATCAATAATTGTATTTTCTTTTGAAAATCCTAGACGTCGAAGATAATCAATTGATGAAATGATGTGGTTTACATTATCAATAATTGTATTTTATTTTGAAAATTCTAGATGTCGAAGATAATCAATTGATAAAATTAGGATCAAGCCATTGTAGTTATGAATATATTTAGCTGAAGAAGGAGAAACGCTTTTAAAACTATATACGATAATTATGTGAAGCATGTAATATTTTAATTTTTTTCATCTTATATTTTGTTTCAAAATCAAATTGTGGTGGATGCATTTACATATAATTTATGATTCTTGGTCTACTGCATTTCATGTTTATAATTTTTTTAATCTTAATTTTTTTACATGCAGATAATGCTGAAACTATAATGAAAATTTTGAATTGAAAGATTAGAAGTTATTAAATTTTGAGATATTATATTTTTCAAAGAATATTTATCTTTTCATATGTTAACAAATATATTTAACCATATTTAATTTGAATTAAATACAATTAAATATATTAGTACCATCTCTCAATATATATATGTAATATAAATTGAAGTTGACATATATCTGCTTGCATTCATTTATACATTGGATGATACTGAAAAAGTTAATATGACAGCGACTACAGTGATGATGATGACGACGTTGATAATATTGATATTACAACAATGAATATGAAAGTGGACAACAAAAGGAATATTAAGATGAAGAAGGAGATCGAGAAGAAAAAAAAAGAAGATCAAGAAGAAACATAAAATGACTGAAATAATAAAAGAAATACAGCAAATTAGATTATCAATTAGCATTTTGGAACATTGCAATATTATACTAACAGCGAAAAAGGTAATTTTTTTGCATATTTTTTTTTGTTTTACGTGGATTACATTATCAACAATTGTACTTTATTTTTAAAATTCTAGATGTTAAAGATAATCAATTGATGAAGATAGGATCAAACCATTTTAGTCATGAATATATGTAGTTGAAGAAGGAGAAACACTTTTAAGACTATAAAGGATAACTATATGAAGCATGTACTATTTTATTTTTTTCATCTTCTGTTTAGTTTCAAAATCAAACTGTGTTAGATGTATTTACATATAATGTATGATTTTTTGTTTACTGCATTTCATATTTATAGTATAATTTTTAATCTTAATTTTTAACATGCAGATAATAATGAAACTATAATGAAAATTTTGAATTGATAGATTAGAAGTATATGGATTTTGAGATATTATATTTTTCAAAGAAAAATAATTATCAACTTGATTAAAACTAGAAACTCGTAATTATAAAATTCTAAATAAAATCTTACTATTTCACAAATTTATCTTTTCAGATGTTAACGAATATATTTAACTAACTTTAATTTTGAATTACATATAACTGAAGATAATAGTACTATCTTTCAATATATAATGTAAATTAAAGTTGACATATATCAGCTTGCAATTCATTTATATATCGAATGATACTGAAAACATTAATATAACAACGACTACAGTGACAATGACAATGACGTTGATGATATTGATATTACAACAATGACGATGAAAGTGAACGGTAAAAAAAATATTAAGATGATGAAGGAGATCAAGAAGAAGAAAATAAGATCAAGAACGAACACGAACTGAAATGATAAAGAAATACAAAAAAGTAGATCATCATTTTGCATTTTGGATCATTGCAAGATTATATTGGCAGCGATAAAGGAATAAACATGATAGTTTCATTTCATCACCATAATGTGATGATTTGTATATTGTTAGACCTTCGCACTTCCTTCTTTCGTTATATATCCAGATAAATATGTCAATATTATATTGAAAATTCATAAAGTAAAACATAAATATAAGTGATAATTTGTAAATCTTATTATATTTAATTTGCATAAATTTTCTTTTCTTCATAGTATGTAAAGTGATAAAGATTTATTACTCACAAAAATTTTATATGGGAAATATAGGTTTTCTGATGTGATTTCTTTCTTTACGTTGTTTGTTAGTTTGTATTAAATGTGTAAGAATTGTTTTTGAGTTCTAAAAATTTCATTAAGTTATGAAGCTGACAATCTCAACATTATGTTAGTCTTGCCTCTATATTCGGTTACTTCTTTTTTTTAAAATAAATAAATAAATATATATATATATTGTATTTATTAAAATTATTCTCACCTTGAATCAATTTTCTATTGTTGTTGCACAAGTTTAATACAGAAAATAATATTTTGTAAAATCTTTTTATATTAAATAAAATATGTATAGAAAATGTATCAACATACCGTCTAATCTTGTAATATTAAATATTTCTTATTGAATGTTGAAATTAATAAATTACTAATATCATTTTTTATCTATATGATATGAAAAGAATAAAGTACTCACAAGTAAAAAAATATTGTGATATTAAATATTTCTTATTGAATGTTAGAATCAATATATTGCTAATATTATTTTTTATTTATATGATATGAAAAGAATAAAGTACTCACAAGTAAAAATATATTGAAATATTTGAAATTTAATCAAAAATAAGATGATTATAAAATTAATAGAATTCTAAGAAAAATTCAACCTGTATAGTTGATATAGTTATAATTATAATATTTTAATACGATATAATAAATTATGTACTAGTTATGTTAATTCAATGCGCTCAAATAAATATGTTAATGATTTGTAGGAGGTGATGATCATTAGGTGAGAGTAGAAGTATCGTCAGTATTATTATGAGATTAAGCAATTAAATATATGATTAAAAGTATGAATAGGATGGAGGAATGAGTTGAAGTAGAAAAATGATGAGCAGTTGAACTTATGGCCGCGAGAGAGATATAGATATATATATATAATATATATATATAGATATAGAGGAGGATAGTATAGAGATAGATGATATATATTAGATATATATATAGATATATATAGGATAATATATAGATATATATATATATATATAATATATATATATATAATATGAATATATATATAATAGGAGAGTTGATAGAGCCTACTGTCAGCACCACAATTAATCTCTAATTGATCTTTTAAATCATAATAGAAATTAATTAAATATTGAATAAATAAAAGAAAATGTATTGTTACAAAAGGAAAGTTACATTTTCTTTGCCAATTAAAATTGTTATTTTTTTAAAAAAAAAAAACGTCGCCGTTCTCTTTGCAAAACAAATATTGATAACTAGTAATAAATTGTTATAAAAATAATTTGTAGTATAGTGAAGCTAATTACGTGGAGTCTGTGAGACTTATGGTTAGAATTCTACTTGGGGACCATTAGGTTTCCCTATAACTAAAGGGTTTTTCTTTCATTGTAAATAAGCTATGAAAGATCTCTGAATCCTGAATATCTGACTTAAGGGGGGGGAAATTAAGAAACTTTCTCTTCTCCCGACTTTCTTCTCTTACTAAAGTCATATAGTTTTGTAACAGTTACAGCACGATTGTTAATTCTAAAGAATATGAAGAAGGGACGGGAAGAACAGTTTGCAAAAAGATACTTGCATACCTAATGCAATTAAGTTTTTATATCTTTCAAGGTAGGCATTTATCTTATGTTTTTATTATTTATGAAACAGATTGGAGGGACCATCTAAAGTAAGGTATCTAAAGAGACTTGTCGACCTTTCCTTACGTTTAATTTTAACCCACTGGGAAGAAGAAGTCCTTAATTTATTTTAATAAATAAATAAAGAAGCACAAATTTAGTGAAAGATATGTTTTCAATTTGTATATGAGGTACGTAATATATTAAACTTATATCGAGTAATGCTAGTGTTGATTATAAACAAATCAATATTCTTAATTTTGTGTGTAATTATTAATATGTGACATATTAATGATCATCAAAAGTGAGAAATTTGCAATTATTTGAAGGCCTGAGGTGACCATCATTGTGGGTAAGTACGATAAAATTAAGTTTATCGCACCCAAAAAAAATAAGAAGACGATGGATTTACGGTCCCATCGCACCAAGAGGGTAGACATCAGAAGTCTTGATGCTTGTGATGATTGATGAAGATGTGGACTCACGCCCTCTTGAATTATGCATTAAGATGTGGGGTTGGAGTCTCAATGCACCAAAATATTGATGATATTGTGATGACTCTAAAGAAAATAATCAGTTTTTGATTAAAATAGTCAGAAATATATCTAGTTTGAAGTAGTTCCATTTCCCAAGTGAATGAAGATTGCCAATAAAAATGTCTCTAAAAAGAGACAGTGATTAAATGAGGCAACATGATATGGAATGATGGGGTACTAGTTTATCAAATTTGATGTACATATATGATTGTGTACATTCATGAAGAATGAGAGCCTTTGATAAATGGTAAAACATGACAGATCCATTCTTAGAATTGAATGAGGTGATAAACCACAGCTAGACGTGAAGTTCCTTGTAATGATTGTAACAAGAACCACAGTTAATTGTGTGCGACCATTATAAACGAAAGTTGAGATTGAATTCTCTGTGTTCGAGGAACGTATCAGATATTTGTGGACCTAGTCATCACTTAGTGGATGGTTTAGATATTACAGATCATAATAAATGTTTCTTCTATATGGTCTCATGTGTGCCTATTATTATCTCGCAAATTGAGTTTGCGAAAATGTGCACAAATAAATTTACAATGCCACAATTTTCTTCCGTATTAGTTCACTAAATGATTGGATCACGGGACTCACATAAAGGATACAGTAATTGAGGAAAGAAATAAATCTAAAAATTACCTCTTGGAGTAATAAAAATTGAAATTTACTTCATTCATAGTAATAAGGAAAGAAATTTACTAAAGCAAGGCACCATGGCGTAGTAACTTGGAGTTACGCGTACTACAATTTAGTTCGTTGGCATGAATTAATTTGGTATACCCAAAGATGTAGATGTGTATACGAGTAATGAACATACATTTGAAAAAACTAGAAGATGCTTCCAGAATTCTTTTGTTGTTGTTCTCAGAAGATGATTGGATCAAACTTATGTTGAAATTAAATCTCTAAATTCAGGAAAAGTATAAAAGGTGAAATGGTGTCCGTTCACCTATCATGTGAATGCTTAAAAGATGCATCAATAAGATAATTCACATGTGTGTTTTGTTTTGTCAACATTGCAGTTGACATTCGCACAAATTGTTTGTGCAAAAATAGTGAGATAAGAGCATACATTTCAGAATATGTAAATCAAGGACCAATTTATCTTTCGATCATATTGAAAATACTCAAGATGTGTGATATAAATTTGAGATAGTGAAAGCATTGCTTTGAAAATTAAAGCCTCCATTGTTGATCCGAAAATATGATTGCCGCAGACACAAGTAATTGTATGCATCCAAAACCAACAAATTATGATCATATTTTCTTTTGTTGGTGTTTATGATTGGGAGCCAAATATTTTCATCTGATTATGTTAGTATTTTGTAGTATAGAGTCAATGAATTATACAATGATGCACAAAGATAGATCTCCAAAGATTGAGATATATGTTAGTTTGTCTAACCACAAGGGGGACATTGGAAGCAACGAAGAGTTGTTAATACTGTATGACTGTTTCCCTCAAGGCTTAAAGTCTATGACAGTGCATGAAGCATGATAGACTAGTCAATTCTAATAAAAATAATCTAAAAAGGGGGAGGATCAAAGAATCAAAATGATCATAATAAGGATACAATATGCTCTGGAAGAGCCTAATACATAACACACTTTATGAAACCCAGAAGAGGGGTAGCTACCTAAAAATAATGAAGTATATGATGAGATCTCAATAAGTTTGTCGTATTTGAACGATATAAAATGAGTACATCATTGAGATGATTGATACAACCAATAGCGCGCAATGTAGAAAGATTATGAGGAGATGAATTTCTACATTCTATTAAAATGTTAGTAGAAATAATTATTCAAAGTGAAAAAGTGGAATGATGCATCTTGGTAAGCGTTAAAGATTATTTGGGACTTGCAATTAGGCACTAGAAGAGGTCATACATGTAATATTGAATGTTGTCACTTGACAAAACAACTAATATGAAAATATCCAACGGGTTCGAAAAATCTAGCATATCACAATATTTGGGGAAAACTTGTTATATCTCATAAGAATTAAATAGATCAAATGCATGCGCATTACAATTATTATGATGGAAAGTGATGACTAGGAATTAAAACTCTTGGCAAATATTATTTGCTTAAGAAGTTTGAAAGTAAGGAACTTGCAGAAATCTTTGGAACCCTGAAGAGAAGATTTATAAAAGCGGATAGAAGGAAAAACTATTGTCAGTTTTTTTTTCTATACTCATAAGCTCCCAAAGAATGGTTGATATAAACATGCAAGAGGTCTTGTTCAGTAATATTTATGTTGATTTTCACCCAAGTCTCTACCAACTACCACTTTCAAAAAAATGGTTGCACAAGCTTGGAAAACGAAAGATTCTTAAGTCTCTGATTGGATGTTTTCATTAGGGGGAGTTTAATACGCGATTTACTCTTTTTCCTCACAAGGTTTTGGCCCACTGGGTGTACTTATAAGGCGTTTTTAATGAGACCCATCCAAATGCGTATATTATTGATAGTGGTCCTCTTTTTCCGTTCATAGATTTCCCACTGGGTTTTATCTAGTAAGGTTTTAAAGAAGGTACATAATCCTATCGATATTCCAAGGAGGAGTGTTATAAATAATTTTATATAGTGAATGATATAATGAGGATGGAGTTCCTTGTAGGGAATGGTTAGGAAGAATTCCTACTTGAGACCAAGTAAGGTTTTCCCTATAAATAAGGGTTTCTTCGATTGTAAATTATGATCTGTTTGAAGATCTCTGAAATCCGAATAGACTTAAAGAAATAAGAAATCTTTTTCTTCTCCAACGTTTTCGTTCTTCTAAATTCATAAGTTTCAGAACAATAACAATAATCTATATAAATAATATTAATAACAATAATACATAATAATAATAATAATAATATTAATATAATCATTAATATAATAATAATAATCTATATATTATAAAAAAAAGAGGAAAACAAAAAACTTACACCAAAAAAATTAACAAATCGAGTTCCAAATTTGTTAATAGTTAATAACATTAAAAAATATTCATCGGTAGTTACTCTAGATTTTAAATAAGCAAATTAAATTATTAGTCAATACCACAACAATTAAGATTTTTAATTAAATAAATACATATTATAATAAAAAATATATTTTTACAGATAATTACTAATGAGGCAGTTTTATAACTCCTCAATAACTATCCATTAATTAAGAGCAGTTTTATAACTCTTCAATAACTATCCATTAATTAAGGAAATTTAACCTACATTATCAACTTATCTTTAAATTCACTCACTATTTATGCGCATCTTTAGTGAAAAATTTACAAATTTACATATTACATTGTTCAGTGATATTCTAAAATATACATGGCACTGTACTTTAACACAATCTCAGAAAATGTATTCAATCAATGCAATGAAACTTGAAAGTTCATGTTTTATTGTGGATATACTTATACAAATAGTTTTTTGTATACATACATATGTAAGAACGATTGATTGTGGATATACTCATACAAATAGTTTATATATATATACATAAAAATTATCATAAAACAATTTTTTAAATTTTATTACAGGGCGATCGCACACATGCTTCACTTGAAAAGTTTGTAATTAAACATTTTAGAGAAACTCTATATAAACTTTGTGTTTACGGGATGAATTAATGTGTGATTGCTCCAAATAATTAACATTCTGTTTAAAAGTTAAAAAATAGATTGTCACACCATTTGGGTGAACTTGCATATCAAATACAACCACATTGACATAAATTGTTATATTGGAATTTATCTTATATATCATATAGATATATAATATATATAGATCATATATATATATATATATAGAATTTGATAGTCCCATATGTGTTGTACAAAAACTGTAAAAGATTTGCATATGTAATAAGAAAGATGAAAATAATATAGAAAAAGAGATACATAGTTATTTTGATACGAAGAAACAAGCAATGTAATATTCATTTCTTAAATGAGTAGAGTTTGATAATATTTTTGGTACATGTGTTATTCGAGATTTTTTTTTTAGGGATGCAAATCATATTTTCTTTTAGTAGTTGATTTCTGTAATTCTCTTTTTAAATTTTAGTGTAGAAGAAATAAGAGTGAAAATAATAGAATTGATCTTGGATGTAGATTACAATTCATACTTTTGAGATTTTCTATTAGATAGGAAGGTCTTTTCATCAACAAAGATTCATAATGGATATTCTTTATTTTTCCTTTTTTTAAAAAAAAAATGATAGTAACATTTTAATCTGAAATTTAGGAAAATATGTTGAACAAAAAAATAATGCTATACATAAATTTCTAATAATTACGAACACAATGAATTCTATCCAAATGACAAAAACTACTCTTTATTTTTGCTGATTTCTTTTCTAAAATTTTGCAAAAATATGTTAAACAAAAAATAATGTCATAGGTAAAATTCTATCCAAATGAAATGACTTTATTTTGATTTATAAGATCATTTATTTTAATAAAAGTCACAATATTACCAGCTCTCCTAAAATATTAAGATTTTTAGTTGCTTCTTTCTCTTTTTGTCATATAATGCATACATTTTTGGATCACAAAAACAAATTAGAATCGATTCAACTTCATAATAAATATAAAAATAAAAGGAACGTTGAATACACGTTTTGGTAGTATTCTTATAATCATGTACTTGTAAAAGACCACGGAAAACGAAAAACAAGAAGAATCCCTAATTTATTTTTTTAGGAATAATATAAGCAATTGATCATCTAGTAATGGTCGTATATTACATTTTTTCACCTTAAAGTGAACAACGGCAGGACGAAGCGTGGGGGGAGGGCAACGTCAAAGGGAAGAGTAACACAGTGGTAAGGCAAAGGGAAGGGGGGAAGGAAGTCATCAAAAGAACGGCAGGGGTAGAGTACAAATAGGGAGCTAAGAATATTTTTGGTAGAACGCAGAAAAGAGGTTGTCATGAGGAGTAAATTGTGATACGAAATCGTTTACGTTTCATAATGAAAAACGTTAAATTCGCTAAGCACAATAATGAATATAACAAAAAACTGAAAAATATTTGACTTATCAACTTTATTTATAAAAGTTCAATTTTAACGAGATTGTGTGAAACGATGACCAGCACCACGTTAACACCAGCAAATAACGATCATTTTTATCATTTAAAAACATAAAAATAAAAATCTTTTAATCATTGAAGTATGTTTAACGATACAAGATCTCCCTGTTTAGGAAAACATACGGATAAGTAAGAACAAGAACATTGTATGTTAAATTAATGGGATAGAACATAAGCAAAACTCCAGGGTTTTTATAGGCAAAANCCAACCATTCTATATCACATAAATCCATCCTACTCAAGCTCTATTTGTTCTTTCATCTTTTTGCCATTCTCCTAAAAAAGAGCCAAAATATCTGAAACTATTTGCATTTATATTGTCAACAACAACAAATACAAAAAAATCAAAAAGGCAAAGATAATTCACAAGTATTCAACTACAAGCATAGCATTGGACTAATCATTATGCAGTTCCAACGAAACAAAAGAGATAGAGAGAGATTACATAGATCGTATCTTATGAACAAGGATATTCAAGACACGCCATTTGAAATGGATATCGTCGAGTAGTGCGTAACAGCTCCATTCCTGTAAAAAATATCTCTGTAGAACACTCTCTTTAGAATCGTGTTCATCGTCTTCTTCAACTTCGGTAACTCCCATTTTCAATTGTTCCTCCATCTTCGAACTTTCTTCTACTCCGTTAGCCGCTAACAGTCCCGAGAAGATACACTGTGACGATTTGCCTCAAAAAGAATTTACTAGTATTTGATTTGATTTTGCCGCTGCTATTGCCGGACTGAGATTCATCTGCTTAAAGCAATTATTAACGTCGGGGTTAACTGATAATCGCTGTCCAGCCCACAATTGATATGGGCTCATGAATGTTTGAATTTTGTTGGGCCTCTGGTTTGGTAAATGGAAAGACTAAGCCCACGTATCAAATTAGAGAAAAAACCTACATTGTAGAGCCATTATTCTACATAATCCTTATAGGGGTTTCTTTCAAAATTAGCAAATTGAATTTATGAATCCTTTTTTACAAAATAATTACTTATTTTACATATACTCTTTAATTATTACCATTATAGCAACTTTTAAATTTAATTTCTTCTATGACTCGCTCTTTCTCCTTTTCTGTCTTTCTCTTTCTCATCTCTTGTCTTTCTTCTCTTTTTTTTAATCCTTTTTCCTTTTCTTTCTGTTGTCCTATTTTTCTTGCTTGCTTTTGTTGCTCGTTTCCTCTCTCTTTTTCATTGCCGTTCCTCTTGTTTTCGTATTGTAGTCCACCAAAGATTTATAACTGTATAAAATTTATATCAATAGTTTAATTTGATAAGTAAGATATCTAACAATGAAAAGGCATAACAATCCACAAAATGCAATTAAATTTTAATTAAAAATGTATAACAAATATATTAAAGTTGACTTATTCGAAGAGAAGTACTATAGTCATAACATATGACGAGACAGATTAAACTTTGATTAAAAATGTCATTACAATATATTAATCTTAAATATTAAAAGATAATTAAATATGAATTGTAACTGTAGAACAAACGAGCATTCTTTTGGATCCTTCATGTAAAATGAAGAAAACTTGTTCAATAATGAATTAAACACTACAATTGTTACAAATCATCACTTAATTGCAATGTGAATTAAATTTGTATTTAAAGTATAATTAGAAGATAAATATTTAGTTAGACAAAAAAGAAAATTAAACTCAACAAAAAAAAATGTAACAAATGAATTATCAGACATGATTTATTTGAAATAACCTTGTATCATAAATGAATTAAACCAATTCCCTATAACCATAGTCCTAAAACCTAACAAATGACTTAAAGTTGTATACATTTGGTTCTCTGTATTTTTTTGTGATTTATGGAGTTACCTCAGCGGGAGTTCTCTGATAATATGCTAAGGTAGGTGATGAAATTGACCCTAACAAACAGATATATCCTACGGACCGTAAATAACCCACACCTCTGTAGGTGATTTCATAGTAAAGGGATATGGCATGGCTATTTTGAAGCTTAGGGACTCATTACTCGATTGTGCACTTGGTGGTGACTGACGGACCCTGTTGCGCTCCGTATGACTTAACAACGAAGTGGTTCGAGACCCTTAAATAGAAATAACAATGTAATGGAGCGACAGAGTGAGATACGCCGCAGTCATCTTAATGATGGTTTTATGTTATTTGATCGTAGAAGCTACGGAGAATTATTAAATTTTGAAGGTTTTAAAACTTGGTTAATTCTTAAACAACGGAAGGTGACCTACGGACTGTTACTCAACTACTGAACCTAGGTAGCCTCGACAACAAGGCATGTTGGCTGTTTTATGGTTTATTTTGTTTTTCCTTTTAATTAAGAATTTGTTTTCGATATCTAGGGATAAAACCCATTTTAGTGTTATACTTACTACTCTTGATGGATTAATTGGCTTTGGAGATCTTATTTTGCAACTCTAGCAAGTTAATGATCTCCTATGTTCTATTTGAAGATTTTGGCTTGTAATTCAAGTTTATTTCCATGGTTTATCATTCTTATTACGTAAGTTCATGGTTTCTTCATCTATAAAATTGAATTGTTTTCTTTCTAATATGGGTAACTCATTCCACAACTTGAGTTTTCGGAGCCATAAGTGATTAAAAATATATAGTTAATATAATCTCGAGCGATTGTATTGCAATTTATGGTGTACTTCTAGTTTTTCTTTCACTTTTTTTTTTCATATTACCTCACCCTTTATTTATACTTGTGGACAAAAGGTCAGTTAATATGAAAAAAAAATCTGAACATAAATTTAGTGTAATCCCAGTAATAGTTAGTTTTTCAATTGGTGGGCGAGGTGAAACTAAGTATACTTTATGCGATGTGTAATATGGAAAGAATAAATGTAAGGGTTAGTAAGTTATACAAACGTATCTACATCAAGGTGTGGGGAAAAATTCACGAGATGTTGGACCATGTATTTAGACATACCTAACTTATCACTTTTCATGTAATACACTAGGAAGGAATTGCTATTGCAAGGATTAATGCGTTATGAGCTTGTGGGAAACATGTACACCCTATTTAGGAATTTGTTTCACAAACCCACCTTTTTTACTTAATTGTTTTGAAAATACCTTGACTAAACGGATATAATCATGATTTAAATTTAAGTCTAAACCATATTCCCCGTAGGATCAACCCCAACCTACTTGTTGGGTTCTTTACTAGATAAGGATCACTAATGCTTCTTTAGGGAGCATAATTTGAGCGTACCAAATTTTTTTAGCGCTGCTAGGGAAATTTGGCTTTTAGATTAAGTTTAACGACATTATTGAACTTTTAGTCAATGTTTAATAATATTTTTTGTTTTTATCTCTCTCGGGTTCCAACTTTAGTGTATGTCAAGTACACAAAACCAAGGAGAACCACTTACTCCCTACAATCTAGAACTGAATAGAACGTTGCGTAGAATGAATAACCAAGGGATGCCACTCAACCCATCGAGAAGATTATGTGAACAGTGTTGAATGCATCCTATAGGTGTAGTTTGAAGTGAAATATCATGCGCCAGCTGATAATTGATTGGGCGATGTGCTGAGGGTGCAATAGCACGTGAACCATGACCCTAAAGCAACTATAGGTTCAACTTCAACATTTCTTCTAGGATGGACTTCTTGTCCTGCCCTTACTACCACGGAACCTAACTTTGTAGGGGGTAACTAGTGGCGTGATGCATGCTCACACGAGAGGCTGATTGGCAGGTCTACTTCAGATAAACCTCATGCTTAGATAGCCTAGCTTAGGGTGGTTTGCACAATTGTATGGGACGACCGCATTGGGACATTGATATTAAAGCGATACAAGTATTTCCTCTATCATTGACCAGTGTGCCCGCGCTTTGGGTCAATCACGCCTACCACTCTATATAACGATGGAACCAACTGAGTGAGAATTCCTAGAAAAGTTCTTTCTAGTGTCCAAGAAGCAAAACAAGATGGATAAGCTCCACAATTTTGTGGCACTACTTGGAGATTTTGTGAGTAGCTTTTGGGATTGGTTCACCACTTTCATATGAATTGTTTAGAATCAGTGCATTCATGATGAGTCACTAAAAGAGTATTTCTACAAGGGAAGGATGACAGCAACATGACGATACTTAACACTATTGATGGAGGATCTTATGGAGATTTAATTTATTAATAGATTGCAGAGAAGCTACAGAAGATCTCCCGCAACAACAAATCTTGGAGCACTAGAAAATTAGATACTGGGAGAAACACCTTCTTAGTCCAAGCTATAGGCAAACAATCTGCGAATGACTTACGTAAGGAGATGGCATAAATGAGAAAAGAATTGAGTTAGTACTGAACCATGTGAGCGGGGGTGTTGATATAATAAATGTAATGAACTACTTGACTAGAACTCCATCACCAACTGAGAAGTGTTATTATGAGGAAGATGTGTATGTAGTAAATGATCAGACAGGGGTTTTTGACCGAACACCCAAGGTTTCCATATGATATTGGCGCCAATGTCCTGGAAAATCAAGGTTGGAACTTGGAATTACAACCAAGAGGTCATATGCCGATGGGGATCTAACAATCGGGAAACAAAAACCAAACTTGATAATTATGCAATAAAATGTAGGTTGGAAAACCTATATTCCTCCCCAAAATCGTGACTTTCGTCCTACAGAAGCTGGAGGCATTATGTCACGAATTGAAGATATGATTTAGAAGATGATGAGAAGATTCAATATGACTGATGAGAATGTTAGAGGACATTCAATTTCCATAAATCATCTTCAGCAACAAATGACACAGTTGTCTTCCACAATTAACCCATACCAACTTGGCATTCTTCCAAGCAACACTATCCAAAATCTGAAAATTGATGGGCATTGTATGACAGTCACTACTCACGGGTGTAAGAAAACCATGGATCCACCAAATGTCATATGAGGTGGAGATTGATATTAGCATAGATGATGATGTGGTGGAGAAGGGAAGAGAGCCCGATAATGAGGCTGGGTCACAGAGAAAGCGGTTCCCTTATCTAGGCCTCCGCCCCCTTTTCACCAGAGATTAGCGAAGAAGACCAAAGAGGTAAAATACTGCAGAATCATCACTATGCTAAAACAACTTTCCATCAGTGTTTCGTCAATAGAAGATCTAGACAAATGTCTGGGTATGCGAAGTTTATGAAGGACATGGTTAAAAAAAGATTTGTGAGTTTTGAGGATGTAGATAAGTTGTAACATTGTATTTCTATTGCTACAAGATCCCTTGAGTAGAAAAAACAAGATCCTTGTGCTTTTACTATCCCTTTTACCATTGAATTATTGCACTTTTCCAAGGCAGTATGTGATCTTGGTACTAGCATATACCTTATGCCATTGTCCATTTATACTTGAATGAAGTTAGCATTGAGGGATCCCAAAACACTAAGATTTTGTGGTTGATAATTAGGAATACTTCAAATTGAAAGGCCTATTGGAGTGCTACAATGAAGGTTTATAAGAACAGTGGAGTCATTCATTTTCCATGGTCAATTGTCTTTATTAGTTAATGTTGAGGTTGAATTTTTGAGGTTTTTTAACCCCCTCCCATTCTTGGGAGACCATTCCTTGAAAAGGTTAAGGATTTGGTTGACATGGAGAAAGGAAGATGAAAGTTCAGGAAGACCTTAAACTATACAGAAAACAAATCTCGACGGCGTTGTAGGTCCAACACAACATAGTGCGTGAGGTTTCAAAGAAGGTAGATGTCTATGACTTAATAGAAGTGAGGGAGTTGGGCTCGGAGATCAACTGACGGAGAGGTTGGGTGTTGAGGCGCTAGAGAAGAAGTGATAATTAATTTGAGGGTGGTGGTTGCATCGAAGAGTTGTCGAGTTGGTTGGGTGCACTTGATAGGTGTGAAATCGCGTCAAATCTTAAGAAGTTGCACTTAGGATTAAAAAAAATTTATAAAATTACAACTTAGTGTGAGAGACCATCTGAGGGAAGATACACCTCGAACATTGGAAACTCAAGGTCAGACCCCACATTTGAGGTAAGACAATTCTTGGATAAGGATGGGGGGGCGGAAACTCCTAGTTCATTATTGAGGAGAAGGGGAAAGGGGAACCTCTAATGGGTTGACAAATCAAGTTATGGTATCCGTTCTAAAGAGTATCAAATCAGAGCTATGGGTGGACTATGTGGATATTATCGGAATTCCCACTGGTATTGAGCCTCACAAATTCACAACTCATGCCAGACAATAAGCCTAGTATTGAGCATCAGAGAAGATTAAAATCCGATACGCAAGAGGGTAGTGAAGTAGAGATTATTAATTATTGTTGATGGATTAGAGGTCATCTACCATATTTGCAGACAGAGAGTAGGTTTTGGGTATCCTTGTTCGTGGCGTCTAACAGAGGTTGTATTACCATAGTCCAAATTAAAGAAAACAAGCTTTGTTCCATATGAGATTGTTGAGCGGAAGAAAATTTGATGGACTTACCGGATTGTTCAATGTTTGGCAAGAAGGAAGCATCCCTAGGCCCTTCATGGAAAGATGTTGGATAGAATAGAATTTTAGTAATGGGATGTGGGGGAATCTTCCTTAATGGTATTTGGGCTACAATCAATTCTCTACAGCCCCAAATACAAAGAGGGAAAACCACCTCACGTGGCTTCCCGATCGGGAGTTTGTTTAAAATGTAATGACCATTTGGGTTGCGGATGCTACAGAAACCTTGAGCATTGCATGATGTTTTCCCCCAATTTTATTTGGACATGATTTTGAGGACACTCTTGAGATGTCATAGAAGACTTCTCGTAGGGTTGTGAAGCTTTGATAGTTGCTGCGACATCAGCGCCAAAAGGTAGTGAAAAAGTCGTGAACAGATTTCTAAGGCTGGTGTTTCGTCTGTTGGGGCCAGCAAGGGCATCGGAATGGGTAAAAAGAGGGGCCATAATGTTGGTGCGCACCAGGATTTCTGAGAAAGGGAAAATATTTGAGGTCCTGGATAGGCAAAAGTGGAGGTATTAGAAAAAAACTTTCTCACACCGATCGTGATTAAAAGGCCGTGAGATGAGTTTTCTGGGGATGTAGGTTTCTATTGAAGGGTCTCATAAAAGAATTTAAAAAAGTGCAACCATCCATTGTGCAAAATGCTTTAAAAAGGATGGTAATTGAATTTGATGAGTCTTGTTGGGATAGCCATTTGAATAGTTTAAAAGAAGTTGTTTTTTTGCCCATCATTTGTTTCTCCAAATTAGGGGAAACCTTTTGACGTAACGTACACTGACCAAGTGGGGTCTTATAAGCACTTCGAGCGATTGTGGTGGTCTGTGGGAAAAAAGGACATATGAGAGATATTGCATCTATTTACATGCTTGAAAGATAAAGCAGAGATTAATGCAAGAATCTCCCTACACTATAAAAAGGAATTAAAGGGTAAAACGGACTACGATTTAAAGACTGACTTTGTGTGGTATTTAAATTTGAGAAATTGCAGATCTTTTGATTATGGGGATCGTTGTACATATATCACATGGACATTCTCGACAGTCAGGTTATGTGTTGTCAAAAAAGGCATTTGCAAAAACCAATGACTTATGAATGGGGGTGTGTTTGTAATAATGCTGATTTTTGGTTATTTTTAAAAACCACAAGGGTGATAGGAACAAAAATAACAATACCTGCTAGATTGGAGAATGAAAGCCTTTATTGATCTTGGAAGTGATGGGATTAAAACAGAGTGTGAGCATTAATATTGTGGTCCCGATGAAGGTAAAGAATGCCTCCCTTGATCTCATCTTTCTTTACCGACTTCGCTAATATTTGGCAAAGAAAATTTGGCACACTCAGGATATGCGCTCACACAAAAGGAAGACAGAAGTCCATTGCTGCATGATGAATAAATTCCTGTTTGGGATAAGTCTTAATTGTATGTAGTTTGCCAATGGGAGTGGTCTCCTTGTGTGACTGCGTTGAGATTCCAGTTTGGTTTAAAGGCATGTCATTCATCGCCTGTTTTGGTTGGAATAATAGTGGTGTTTTCATAATGAGCATAAACTTTGTAAAGGGGGCAGGCGGGATGATTATGGCCAACAATACAAACATAAGACTAATGTATGATTTTTTCCAAAGTCTTGTAATTGTTGCAAAAGAGAGGTGGCGATTTTCAAAGAGTCAAGAGATTCATTGAACAATAATATTCCGCAAGCTGAGTTATTGATGTATGGGGGAATTGTGAGGGTTCATATGGGATGAAGTATAATATTGTTCTTATGTGATTGATTATGTATGAAGTTGGGGGTGGAAGCCACACTTGCGCTCCAAACAATGAGGCACGGAGTGTTCCAATCGGTTATTAAGAGAGAAAAAAAATTATCTTTAGATTTCCACCCCAAGGGACAACGAGACCAGGGAGGGGAGCTCACTCATACGTGCGCGCGGGACAACCGGCGGCCAGAAGTAAGAGGGGTGGAACATCATGAATGGGTGCGCTAGAAGAGGAGGTGCAAAAACAAAAAGTGGGCGCAACGACTCACCTGTAACAGCCAAAAAAGAGTGGAAAACAGGTACAGGTTTAGAAGTGGTAAGTCTATAGAGATCAAAAACAAATTCGGCAACGACTTGGAATTTACATTAGAACTCTATGAGTCAAGGAAGCTTGAGCGAGTTTCTACTAGGTCAACCCACACTTTCATACAAGCTCCATATGCATTTGATACCCAAAATCTTATGCCGGGAAAGTCTTTCCATTTGCCGGTAGTAGTAGTATAGAGCTAGTGTGCACGAAGACATGTGGGCAATAAAGAAATAAACTTAGATTGGGTGGACAAGGCAACTCACAACCAAAAGAAAAAATGAAGTTAACTGAAATTTGCGAGATGAGTTTCACCCTCTAAAAAGTTATGAAAGTGCAGCCTTGTTTTGTAAAAGTGAGAAGATGAAGAAGAGACAGAAAGTACCAAGCTCAAAGTAAATGGAACATTGCATTTTGTTTTTGAAGATCTTCGGCTACTGCTATTCAAATCTAGGTTGCGACTATTTTGGGGCAAGCTCTAATTTCACGTCAGGACCATTTCACCCATGAAAGTCCCACTGAGAGGGGAATTTGATAAAAGTAAGGAACAGTTTTGAAGGTGTCGAATAAAATAGAGATTACAGATTTATCTTGGAAATGCAGCAGATGTGAGGACAAGTGATTGAGTCCACCATTACATTGATGAATTTTGATAACAGAAGCCTGCTTCGCTGCCGCTGACGTCGTGAAAATTGGCGAAAAGACGGCTGTGCAATGGATGTGGTGGAAACCCAAAGGTTTTTGGTTTTGTTTTCGTAAAATCGAGACCAACATAATTTACAATTTCTAAGGTAGTTTGAACGTGGAGTATGGGACGGTGCTAGGCTGGGGCATGAGAGCTGTAGCGGTCAGGGTCGGGGAAGTTGGGTCGTGTGTGTAGAGCTGGGAGCGAGATAAGCAATAGGGTCATTGTCCAAAAAAAGTGCTGCTGTACCTGGAGGTGGAAAAGGAAAAAAAAAACACAACTAATAAAGAAGGGTCTAATGATTGCTATATGAAAAGGGGAGGGTAAGCCAAAATTGGAAAAAAAAAAATAAAAAACGAGAGGGGGAAATAGTACTTCCACCAACACCCCATCAGACGTGCCGTCGGTTTTAAATCCCCACAGACCACTCAATGGTTTTTTCGTGATAGACCCAAGAGTAAGTGGGTACGAAGTGGGGTTAGATGGAAAGAAGAGCGTGAACTGCAGATCCCTTCCATTCCCATGCCTTACGAATTCGTTCCAGTAAGGTACAAGTAGACGGAGGGACATAAGACGCACCACGAACTCGTCAATAGGGTCTCGTGGTAAAATCGAGGTGGGAAGACACCCTAACCCCTCAGTCAGTGCTCAGAGGGAAAAAGCACACCGCAAAGTCTGTCCCGCATTTCATCACCCAAAACGGGGTGCCAAAACATCCAATGGAGACGAAAGCACCGCAGAGAGGGCCATGGGACACAGGACATGGCACAAAGGCCGGACGGCACCGAAAGCAGGGGAACCAAAGCTGCGATGAAACGGGAAAGACGAAAACAGAGGACTGATGGCGGACTGTCCGAGGGCATCTCGATGGAATGAGTAGCCAACAAGGGGGATTGGTGGAGGGCAGCCGAAACAGAAGTTAGAGGGGGTTGTGGCGGTAACAGAAGGTCACCACGCAGGAGAGCGGGAAGAGAAAAGACAGGCCGGCACTGAATTGTACTGGGGAGGGGCGGAAAGAGGTAGCGTGTAAGAGGGAGGGAAAGGAAGGATTTGTAGGACCTTGCAGGACGGCGAGCCGCAGGGGTAAAAGGGCGCAAGAAAGAAAAAAAAGTTCGATGCGTGGAAAAAAAAAATCAACATGGAGAGAACAACTTGGGAAAATTAGATATGTGATGGGTGTCGTAGTAGTAGAAGTACCGTACCATGTTGTTTAAATTCTCAGTCTATTGTACAGTTCAATTAGGGTTCGCATCGAAAAGAAGAGAGTGTTGTCTTTACATAATTGCACCACTCCTTATATCTTGTAATGTAAAAGACATTCCTTCACTTTGTATTTTAGTTAAAAGATTGAAGATTCAAAGTCAGGAGTCAATACTTGATCTAGGGTAACTGTTCAATAAAGAAAAAAATATTCTTGAAAAAAAATCAACATGGAGCTACCCTTGGGACACTAGATAGTGATTTGTGTAGGTAAAAGTACTCGTACAATGTTTTTAAATCTCAGTCTAATTGTAAGATTCAATTGGTTTCCACACTATGGATGAACTATAGTGCAAAAATTGACTAAGTTGAACCATAAGAATGAACAATTTCGATGATTATGTTTAATCAGATTATAGAAGTAGATTTTGTCAAATTGTATTCATAACTGTAATTAGAAGAAGTATAAATCTGGCATAAATTTCCCATCAACCGGGACCCCGTATGGAACCGTGGACCAGGTCCGTCTATTGATGCACTAAATTTGTTTTTCCCTGTAAATGAAACATGGCAACATGGATTACAGTCCCGGAGATTTAGCTCCACACTATTTTGTACATTTTTGGTTTCCGTATGTGGCCAATGCTTTTGATTCTCATGTCCATAGATGTTTTGCACGGACCATACTTCCCCAGCATCAATGACCGTTGTTGCTAATGTCTGAATTTTTTTTTATATTTTTGTTTTAGATCATTTCTAGTTCTAAAATTATTTCAAAGAAGTAATTGGATTATTTGGGTACTAAAAACTCTTCCACATGTACTATGTCACTCAAAAACCAAGCAATCTATGCTTAATAGGGTGAATCAAAATCGGTCACCCTAACTCTCATACTGATCGACGAGGGCCTCAACATAAAGAAGGATCCAACGTACGTACCTACCAACGTAAGGAACTTCCTTAGTGCACCAAGAACCACTAAAGGTACCCCGTGGAAGGTTATTCCCGACGTAGTCATTATATACAAGTCTAATGAGAAGCTGATATTGACTGAGTCACAAACTGTGGCTTCTTCTAGTTTAGAGGAGATATCCACTTCTGGGTCCGAGTCTAAACAGTCTTTAGGATATGAGTCTAACCAGGCTTCCAGATCATCTACTCATGCAGCCACGAGTTTCGGTGGAATAAATCAACTAGCCTCGTCTGATGAGGCAGCTAGCTTTGAGGATACCTCAATTCCTCAAAACATAGAGCCTGATCCGGCAGATGGAAAACCTAACTGTTTGGTAAATCAAAGGGCAATGGAAGATCTACTGAGATGTCAAAATGCTCAATGCAAAAGAGAACATAGTGCGGACTACAACAGAACAACATCGAGTTCTTACAGGGATACTTCATACAATGTTGGATATCCATCGGTAGTTCAAGAAATACAAGTGTAAGTGGATGTCCCGTGACCAAGGAACATGTAGTAAATATATTGTGCGGGATCTTAATGCCCTCTTATGCTACCACTCTCTGCGGGACCATTCATAAGAAGGACAAGCCAATAGCTTTGGATTCCCTCAAATTGACCATAGTCCAAGGTATAACAGTAAAAATCTCCCACGACGCCATGAATTTATTCCTATATGGAACTAACCTTGTAAACATATGGGCCACCAACACGGCAGATTTTGATTACAATATACATGTGGAAATGAGAGCACGTTAAACACGAAGGTTCCGAACAAAGACTACCCGTCGTAATCATGGATGTTCGTGACGCCTGGAACTTGAGTGGGTAGATATAAGAATAGGTTTGTACACTTAATTAGCATCAGGAGGCCATCACTCACTTTTGCGGCCAATTCTTTTGGCCATTTTTGATCAGAAACAGAGTATCGCTTACTCAACCAAACCGACACGGGTCACCTTGATAGAGAGTCATGTAAGCTGAAATGGTCGCATGAGTTGAGATAGATCTTTTCCAAGTTTATATTGGCGGAAATACATGAAAACAACGCTCAAGACTAGCACCCCTTATCCCACTCCGTGTCTATCGTTCACTTGTAAGGACTGTTTAGTGCCTATTTGGGCAATTTGATAAACTACGTCCAGCTATGGAACCATTTGAACATTTGGAACATTCATGCATTAGATTAATGTGACGAACCAGCGTAGGGTACCCCAAGTTGAGGTGCTCGTGGGAAATGACTTTGTCAATGCTTTCTAGAAAATTCATGGGGAGGATATTGTTCATACAGATTATGCATCGAATTCTTCTCCAATGCCTCTAGTTAGGCTCCGAGCGCATCTAGAGTGACCCCTTCGTCTGGGACAAGGATGGCATCATTTTCCCAAGTCCAGAAGTTAGAAAATCAAATGGGCACATTGCTGCACCATCTAAAGCCTTGGATGCGGCAATTGATTACAGAATTTGAGGATCATGTAGAAAAGAGATTGGAGGCCATCATGGATCATAAGATCTAAGTTGTTCATAAGTGGATCAATGCTTTCGATGTGTGAGTTCAAGAGAGGCCAGCTCCCACTATTGACATGGCCTCCATCCAGACCAAGTAGGACAATCCGGGCCGACATTAATTCCATATTAGCCTTACCTATTGTTGAACCACAGCCGCACCCTCCATACTTTGAGATTATTCAGTCCTTGGTGCCTTATTCAGTGGAGATGAGCAGTATAATCCCACACCTACCAAGTTTAAGAAGAACAACTCTAGTAGAAACGATGAGCGAACGGTGGTGGAAAGAGTTTTCAACAAAGTCTTTGTGTCGCAGGAAAGAAAAAGGGCTAGGAAGACTCCATCCAAGATGAAAATGAGGGCGAAGAGAGTTCGTGAGATTGATGGAGGTCCTGAAGTGTTGGTACCTATACGGAGGTTCTACCTACCGGGTTGAGGAGTTAGCATTGTTGAGGTGGTTTTAATAACCCTTTTCGACAAATCAAGAAACGGGCAAGCTACTTATGGTGACCCACTATATAACTGAGGCGGGACCGCCGGAAACAATCACCCCACCCACTTGGTTTTGATAAAAAAGTTCAATAAGATTGGGCATATTAAAATAAAGGGAGTCTCATTAGTTCTTTTATTGTGGATGTAAATATGTAATTCGCCTCCGAGGATTAATGATGAAAAGTTCATTTGTTTATTTACAATTGAAAAAACCAATATCTATTGGATCCATTGATTTGTGTTTTTCTTGCATCTGCTTAAACGATTGTCGTTAGTAAACTTATAAGAATAATTGAACTTCATGTATTTACAAGCAAGAAATAGTAATGATGAAATGAAAATTATACAATTTGTTTTTGCATTTTTTATTTTTAAAGGGCTATACGGACTCGAACCGTAGACATTCTCGGTAAAACAGATCAAACTTTTTACTATTAAAATGATCTGAATTATTTTAAAGACCCAACATGCATTTTTTTTCATTGGAATCCTTCATTAACTTATCTAAATATTAGTTAGTCTGCCATTATTTTTTCTGTCGCTTCGGCTATAAAGAGCCAAGGTTTGCTCAGTTGCTTGCTCCACCCTATCCATTATTTTGTTACCGTTTTTACTTTTGTTTTTTTTCATGCCTTAGTAACAATGTCACTTCTTTCTTTTGGGGGTGTTGCTAATGGATTGTGAGTGATAGAGCGAAGTATGAGTAACCCAACTCACAACCCGCGCTTGGGGTTGTCTTTCCTGTGTTATTTTTCCCAAGAGACTTTTTTAAATTATGTTGAAAACGAAATTTTAAGGAATTAATTTTGTGTTTAGAAGCATGATTAATAATGAAGCATGGCATAATTTTGTTGAATTATACACAACCAAATTTTGAAATAAAACATGTGCTATAAAGTTTAGACTAGCATAAGTTGAATGTATTAACTCTTAGCATGACATGATAATGAACAAACTTGATTTCATGACCTAGCCAGAATTTCAACTTGGTAAACTGATAATCTGGTAATGAAAAAATGTGCCAAGAGAGTGTGATAATTGTTGATGATTCAAATAGTGTGCCAATCTAGAACTTTCCCATTTAACCCTGCAAAGATAATCCATTCCAACGTCTAAGAAGTGATCATAGGTTGTTGTCCTAAGCAGTCCACGAAATGCCGAAATGAATCAAACCATATGATATGAATGTTCCCTTTTTTCCAAATACTATGAGCCTTAATAATACCACTTCTTTTAAGCCCCCTAACTCACCTTCTCATAATCTAATGTGTTGGCCCTTGTACCTCCGTAGACATGTGAACCTTAAATTATAACAAAATCCTAAGTTGAGGATGACTTATACAAAAGCGACGTCAAATCTTGTCCCTGATCCATCATCGGGTATTGTGCACCTCAACTAATGGAAATTCTAGATCAGAGAGTGGCTACGAGAGAGGAAATCAAAAGAAACAAAAAAAGGGAGTTGGGTGTTGAATAAGAGAAGGATGTGACTTTGTGTGGGAAAAATTGAACAAAAACTGATGAAAATAATGAAAGAAAAGAAACAAATGAAAGAAAAGAGAAAAATAAAGATCAACAAAGTTTAAAAGTCACATCCATAGTTGAGAAGAATCAATGGAAAGAAGAGAAAAAGGTAGGATGTCTAAAAAGGGGGAAAACAGAGGTAAGAAAGCTTAATGAAATGTCAAGCAGGGAAGAAGTCACTAAAAGCACCCAAAAGTACCACACTTGACCATGTGCCTTCATTACAAGCCAAAGAGGTACTATTGTGATCGTAGAATCTAGTTTGAAAATTCTAAATAGTGAAAATAAGGGCAAGCCTATGGTATAGAAGACTAACTTTGACTTGGATTTACTTCTGAGCGTGAGTGTTTAATGAATCCTTGTACTAAAAATTATCTGTATTTTGTGAAAAAAGGTATATAATTAAAGTAAGGTCACTATTAGCATTATTCGAAAGTTGGTATCTTGGATGGTGACACATTGCATGTCGTGTGATTGATTGGTCTATCGGTGTCATGTTTGTATCCATGCAAATTATCTTGTGAAGTCTAGGAGAAAAGGATTTGTACTTGGAAAAGAGAGTTGGAAGAAAAGTCCATGTGATTGCTTGTACTTGAATTACTTGCTTCTAAATAAGTCTCGCTTAGAGTATTATTATGTTTCTTGAGGACATACAATGGTTTTAAGTTAAGGGTGTTGATGTACCGTGAGTTTCCGGAACTATTGATGCATTTCATTTAGGATTTTTATGTATGTATTCAAAAGTGAAACAAAAAATAAACGATTGGGGGATCGACATGTCTGTTTTGTGTTAGTTTAGGAAAATCACAAGTAAACCCCCTCAACCTATGCCCGAAGATCCCAAGACACCCTTATACTGCACTAGGTCCTATTAACCCCCCTAAATTATTTTATAAGTCAAACTTTCTCCTAACCCCTTTTTGGCCTACGTGGCACTAGCTTGAATGGAAAGTCAACCACGTTGGGTCCACCAGATAGTGCCACGTAGGCTACAAGGTGTAGAATTATTATAAAATAATTTCAGGGAGTTAATAGAACCTTAAAGAGCATAAAGTGTGTCTCGAGATGTCGGGCATATGTGATGGGTACTTGTGGCATTATCCCTTAGTTTTTATGTATTTTTTGTGAGATTTCAGGAAATAACCTCAGGACGTGGGTTTTATAATAAATATAACCGGTTGCAGAAATGGACACCAACATAGGTATCCTACGGACCGTATGATGAATCACGCTTTGTAGGTAAAGGTCATCGAAGGATAATCATGGAAGTATTGAAGCTCAGGGAAATCTTGACCAAATGTGGAACCACACTGGTGACTTACAGACCATAGATTGACCCATGGACTATATTGCAGCTCCATACATTTTGTTATAGAACTGGTTCTAATACCTGAAGCCGAAACAATCTATGTATGGAGCAACAGAGTGGAGCAATGGACCGTCGTCTCAATGACGGTCCGTGTTGGATGATCATAGAAGCTAACTTAGAAGTGGTCATTTTAAAAGTTCAAAATTGATCAAATCCTAAATCACGGAAGGGACCTATGGACCATCACTCATCTCATGGACCGTAGATTAACATCGTAGAACGAAAACGCCTCCTGCAGTTTTATTTCCTTTATTTTTTTGTTCCTTTTATCGAGGATTAGTTTTCTACAAATAAGGGATAAAACCCTCATTTTTTGGGTTAGACATTATTACTCTTTATTGATATTTGATTTGGAGATTTTTTTTGCAACTCTCGCAAGTTATTTATCTCAAAAGTTCTATTTGAAGATTATGGTTTGCAATTCAAGTTCATTTTCGAGGTTTAACATTCTTATTACGTAACTTCAACATTCTTATCTATAAACATGAATTGTGTTCTTGTTATATTGGTTAACTAAATCCATAATTAGGGTCGTAGGAACCATGAGTGATTAACAAAGTATGAATAGTGATTAAGAAATCTTTGACTATTATTTTGCCTGCATTATATTCTTTCGTTTAGGCGGAATTTTTACGAGGCGATGTGTAAAACCTTCCTTGTTGCTACTTGTTGGAACGCAAGGGGTATTAATAATAAAAGAATTATCACATAGATTTTTGTGATACGATCTAATAGTCTTTGTCACTTGGTGTGAGGGTAAATCCAAGCCATAACCTTGATTTGATTCTAATATAGTAAAAAAAAAAGAGTTAGTAGTTATATAAATTTAGTCCAGACGAAGGTACTGGGTTACATCACTAGATTTTTGGACTATTCATTAGAGATTACATAACTTCATCACTTTGCATGTAATACACTAGGAGGGATTGATATTGCTAGGATTGTCCGCTTAATGGAGCTGGTATGGAACACGTACACCCTAGTTATTTTTCTTCTTGATACAATTAAGTTAACTTTGCTTTACTTGATATTCAAATAATTTTAGTAATTTTTTTCACACCCCCCCTCTTTACATAATTGTTTCGGAATTACCTTGACTAAACATATATAATCGTGAGTTAAAGTTAAGTCTAAAGCATATTTCTCGTGTGATTAGCCCCAACCTACTAGTTGGGTTCTTTACTTGATAACGATCACTTTTTTCTTTACGGGGGTGTAATTTGAGTGTATCAGTTCTAACCCAAAAGAACAGCACTCGCTATTGACTACGGGACCCAAGAGCATGTTGACCTTTCATATTGCCCAACAAGTATACAATTAGAAAATATCCACTTCATCACCTATTCAGCATGCATAACACATGTTTACAAAACCTTATATCACCTACATTAACAACACCTACAACCCATCTTCAAAGATTTACATACTCCAATAGGGAATATAACATGCTTCACAACACACCTTTTATCAATCACAATTATCCAGTCGTCTAGCAGAACTGAAGCCCAAACAGTTTGCTTGCCTGAACGTGACAATATTATCCATTAATTGTGATAGAACGTGGCAACTCAATCCAATAGTTGTGTCGTAGTGTGGCAAATCGCTCCAATAGTTGTGACAGAACGTGGCAACCTGATCGAATAGTTAGCTTTCCAGAATGTGGCAATACGATTCTTAATCACACACCACCATCACAGAGATAAGTAAAATATCAAGATCATGCAATAAGAGGTAATTCATAGCATACAATAATTCCATTATCCTTATTTATGATTAGGGTGATAAATAATGTAACATTCACATCCTTACATACATTATAACGAAGTAGTTAAAAACATATATCACCCAACATGGAATCGCAACCATCACCTACGAGTTACTCCTCAATTCCTAACATGTAATTACCCAAGTTCAGCCCTAGCTCTTTATTAGGGTTTGTTATTAGAGTCGAATCCTAATTTACCAAGATTCATCAATTTCACGACTTCACTACATAAATCATAGAGGACACCATAATCTTGTTCTATCTTACTGGCTACCCTTATTTTAAAGTAATTCTATTCGAGAACTGGAAATCCCATAGGTCATCCAAGTCTCTACTTAAGTACTAACCTCAATTACGTGGAACTATAACAATTTCTCCACGAAATTCACTTGGTGCACAAAGGTATACCCACAATCAATATTATTGATTTCATACATTACATATTAAGCATGAATTCATAACTACATTAATTCATAAAACCTAACCTACCAGGGTGCCAAACAGTTGCGTAGTGTTTTTGATTTTGTTCTCATCTTTTTCGGACTCGCTACGGTGAAATTAGCCAAGAATTTGCAATATTCCGCCATTCCAATGCTATAAAGATTCTTTTCCTTTTTTTCCCCAAACTTAGAATGAGTTTTCTAATGTTTTAGGGTAATTATGAATTTTTTAAGTACTTTAGGAAGATGGATAAAATAAGATTTCTCATAATTACGTTATGTTCCACCTATCCATTGTAGCACTGCTGCTCAGCGCATCCCAGTTCCAGCTGCTGTAAGCGACATGGTAAATATTTTCACATATTTTTATCCTTCCTAAATAATGACGGTTAGGGTCGTTAGATGGGATTTCCCTAAAGGATTCCTTTCATCCACCAGGTCTCTAAAATTCAATAAAACTTTTTGATTCCATATATATTGTTTAGACCTATGACTTCTTGAACTATAGAGAATTGTTGTGATTTAGCTACTAGAATATTCCAAATAAGAGTTTTATGTTGTTTCAAAGTTGTTGCTTAGTTCCTTGCATGAATTTCATAGCCTACTTGTGTAGATTCGTTTATTTCATGAATTACACTAGCTAGGAGGGATAAAAAGATATACATGCCTCAAACTTTTAATATGTCATTATCAGTATTTAAATGATGCATTTCAAGTTAGCTTTAGGAATGTTGAGCTATCTAATTTATATCAGTTGTATTTGATTGTACATATTCTAGTTAGGAGTAGTCTTAACATCGAGTTGGACTAGGGTCAGTTACCCTCATAGTTAGACAACTACGTGCCTTCATAAGTTTATAAGTCCCCTATGCGGGCATCAATTTTAGTCATCACTCTAATTATGCTTCTATGACTCTGTCAAGGTATATTGGTTCCTCTTGATAGGGAGCATACATCGGACTTCACGTTTAGATAACATGATTTTATTTTGGTTAATTCTTTGTCATTGCATTCCGTTTAGTTCAAATTCATTATATCTTAGTATTTCCATTATGTTAGATTATATCATTGTTCAATATTCTTTGTTCAATCATTTCTCTTTTATTCATCTTTATCCTATCTTGCATGCTCAATACCTTTTTAAGTACTGATCATACTCTGACGTTGTATGTTTTTGTGATGTAGGCTTGGGTACTCGGAATTCAGACAAAGTGTACATTGATTCCTGATACATATTTAGGATTATCATTAATGAGTCCTTATTCTTTGAATATGATAGACATGTTCTTTTATAGCTACTCTTTCATGTTAGTTTCAGTTTTTTTGTGGAGTTATCTAAGGCATGTCTTATCATATCTAGTTAGTTAGAAACTCATTTAAGATATACTTAGATTCAACTATAGTTTTTTGAGTTTGTAGACATTGTTATTAACTCTTCGTCCATTATTGTCTATAAGAACAAAAAAACTAGTATTCATTATTCCCTCACCATCTAAGTTTAAATCGCATTCTTCTTTAAGCTTCTATACAAATCCTATCATTTAAAAAAGGTGATTTAATATGCTTATGATTTTCAAATCAGGTTAGTTTCAGATTGTCTTAGATTCTAAGGTCTAGTTGTTTAACTTTAAGGGGATATCTCGGGAGTGAAAAACTTATATTAGAAGCATTCGGTTTAATAAGAGGCCTTAGATATCTGAAATCCGCAGTATGCGGATTGTCTTTTTATGGATGTAAAGAGCACCACACTTATGGAGGGGGCATAAAAATTGTATTAGGAAAATTTCATTGGTCTTGTTTTTGTCGTGCATTTTATGATCTCTTTCAGAACACAATGTTATGAATTCATATATGGCCTCCTCGTAGATTTTATGCAATGAATGAAAATACCAGCAATGCTAACTCAATTCCTCTCGTCCTAGACCATGAGGTTTTGAATGCAAATTTTACAATGTCATTCAACTTCTGACACAGAGTGTAGCCAACCACAACAATCAACATATTCTAATTCCTACAAATTCTAGTGATGGATTAGTGGAAGATAGGGTTCGAGGTTTTTTTATGATGAGTCATCCTGAGATTTTAGGGTCGCGGGTTGGTGAACAGCCCCAAATATCATAGATGAGATCAAGAAAATCCTTGAAGTGATGAAAGTTGTTTGTAAATGAAGTTTAAATGTTGGGATGTCCTACTACTTTAAGGATTTTTGCCACAATATAATTTACACATTTGGAAAGAAATTAGGTTGAAGAATTCATCTCCATGACTTTTGAGTGTTTTAGGAGAAGATTTTTTTGACATGTTTTCTTTCCCAACGATAAAAATTTGAGTCAAAATCTAGTCTGTCAAGGAATATTGACTAAGTTCCGCCAACTATCAAGGTATGCTCCAGATAGGTTGACGATCTCAGGTGGCACCAATATTAAGGTCTTTATTTGAGGTATTTTGACCTTGTGAAGACAAAGTGTGGCAGGAATGATAGGTTGTTGGAAGTTAGTAGTATCTATAGGCTCATGAATTGATTAGTAAGTGATTAAGATAAAGATTAAATGCAGGCTAAGGACAACAATAATGCTATAACGAGTCCACTAATGATGATCTCAGTAAGAATTGGTAACTGAAAATTGCTCAACGAGTTTCAGCAGAAATCATCAGTCCAACATCTTCATCAACTTGTTCTCTATAACCCCAAGGTTTAAATCGGGATCAAAATCGTATGGCATTAGTGTATCTAAGTCTCATAGAGTGTTTAGGTAACATGATATACGCAACATATCAAAAGTTTGTAAAGAACTATTTGGGCAACAGTCTTGTAGGCAAGGAAAGGTATTTTGGTTGTGGTCAGTGTGGTCACAGGATTATAGATTTCCCTTTAGTCTAAACAAGACAAATGTAGCAATAGTAGGCCGCTCCGTCTGAACTCAAATCAATACTAACAGGTCTCTCCCACTCAGCAGGGGTCTGTGTTTGGTACATGTGGTGTCCATGCAAGAAAAGATTGTAACGATTTCCAAGCTTGTCAGGATCAGGAAGATTCTCCTAATGTGGTCATTGGTAACAATGACTAGTCTTCACTAACATGTTTCTGTTTTGTTCCACCAAGGTACTACACTTTCCTTTGTAAACTCCTTAATAGCAGTGACTTAAGTGTCCGTCCAAAGCTCGTTCAAACCCTTCTCAGTCCTCTACATATTTGGTGACCCATTTATAGATAGAATTGTATACAAAAAGCATCCTATAACGGTAGATCTGTCAGTCACCCTCAGAAGGTCTTGTAAATTTAGAAAATTGTAACTTTGATATCATTCTAAGAATTGTATTATTAGTTGCATTCATCTTTTCCTCCTCTATTGTAGAACTACGATCGTTAGTTTTCAGTTTCCAAGTGAACCAAGTAGCTTAGTGCTCTGGGTCGACCTATTTTCTACCTTAAGTCAGATAATATCTATAGAGGTATCGCTATCATCTTAGTTGGGTGACGATCATTATTTTGAAACCCCAACCTTGAGTCAGTAACAAATAGTAAATGTGCTTTAGCAAAAGTATTTCCAAATATCTTTAGGATTCCCTCCTCCCCGAAAGAAAAATCAACTTTGAAAATTGATATCCATAAAAATATCCACACTATTTGATTCATCCCTTATAGAATGGATTAGTTTAAATTAAGGAATTGAAAGATTCCAGTTAAGACCTTCTAATAAGGTTTCATCAGACCTAACATTTCCCATGGGTGTTGTAGTGTTTTTTATGATAAGAAAGATGGTTCTCTCAGAATGTGCATTGACTATTGTTAGTTGAATAATGTCATAATCAATAATAAGTACCTTATACCATGATTGATGAACTATTTGATCAACTTCATAGTGCTAGTAATTTTTTGAAAATAGACCTCAGACCAGGTTATCATCAAAGAGACATCCTAAAAATACGGTCATTATGAATTTGTAGATAAGTCATTTGGACTAACCAATGCTTCTGCACCTTTCATGAATTTAATGAAAAGGGTGTTGAAATAGTTTTGGACTTGTTCTTCATCATCATTATTGATGATATTCTCGTTTTCTCTAGTAATGAAGAAGATAATGCGACTCATTTAAGTGTTTTCCTGCAAGCTCTCAAGTATCACCAGTTATTCGCTAAGTTTAGCAAATATAAATATTGGTTGCAATGTATTCCTATCATTGGGAATATAATGTCTAGTAAAGGGATTCGAATGGTTTCTGATAAAATATAGGCATTGAAGCAATAGCCCAGATCCACCTCTTCTATAGATACCAAAAGTTTCTTTGGATTGGAGAGTTAATACAGAATGTTTGTGGAAAGATTTTCATCTATAGATTCTCCATTGACTAAGTTGAATTAAGAAAAGGTTAAGTTTCTGTGGTCAGATTAGTGTGAGAATATCTTCCGATATTTAAGAAATACATAGACTACAACTCCTATTTTGACTCTGACAGAGGGTTCAGATAGTTATGTGATCTATTGTGATATATCCAAAATCGGTGTACATTGTGCGTTGATGCAACGAGGTAAGGTTATATATTGTTCTTCTAGATAGACTAAGGTCATGATAAAAACTATCCGACTCTTGATCTTGACCTTGAAGTCGTAGTATTTTCCCTAAAGATTTGGAGACATTTCTTATATAGTGTTTTTAAAAGACCAAAAGAAGCTTCAGTATCTGTTCACCCAGAAAGAGTTGAATCTTTTCTAGAAAATATGGCTTCAATACCAAGAAACTAATGACTGAATTTTTTTTTTAACTAAAATTACCATCTTTGTAATGGAAAAAATGTAGATTTTTATGCTCTTAGCCGCTAGAGATTGGTATGTCTACATTTTATTGAAGAAAGAAAGATTTTATCAAATATTTTCACTGCTTACTCTCTTTAAATTTATCCTTATGGACATATCATATGATGGTATGAAAGTTCAGAATGGGTTGAATCTTCATTAGTAGTGGAGGTTAAGGAAAAACAAGACAATGATCCTATGTTGCTTCAATTGAAGGGTGCAAAAACCAGTAGGTGTGACTAGGGAGATTAACATTCCATCATATAAGTGGAAAGTGATAAAAATGAATTGTATTATGGGTTTACCCCGTATTTCCACACAACATTACTCCATTTTGGTAACACTAGACATAATTACTAATTCAGCTCACGTTTTGGATGTTAAGACTACAAATTTAGCGGAGAACTACACCAAGATTCACATTAATAAGATAGCCAGGTTGCAAAAGGTTTCTTTTGATATCATCTCATATATAATCCCTCATTTTACCTTTCACTTATGGAAGTCATTTAATAAAGGTGTTGGTGCTCATACTTTCTCAACATAAATTTCTTATAGATGGATAGTTAGACAGAGTGGTACTGCTAAACATCTTTAGAGGATATGTTGAATATCCTTGTATGATCCATTACAAGGGAAGTTGGGATATCAACCTACCTTTCATAGAGTTTTTCCTACAACAATATTTACTTTCAACAAGTATTCAGATGACCCCTTATGAGGCACTATATGGCCGTAGGTGCAGATCTCAAGTTGGTTGGCTTGAATTAGGTGAAGCAACCTTGATACGGATATATTTAGTTCATGATGATATGGAAAGAGTTCAGCTCATCAGAGATAGACTCAAGACATCCCACAGTTTTCAGAATTCCTATGCAGATGTAAGGAGAAGGGTCTTGGATTTCCAATTTGATTATTAATTTTTCCTGAAAGTGTAACTTGTGAGGGGAGTGATGAAGTTAAAAAAGAAAAGAAAGCTCAGGCCTACATATGTAGGTCCTTGCAAAATCATAAAAGGGGTTGTTAAAGTGGCTTAGAAAATATTTAAGTGGCTAATGATATAGAGTTGCCAACAGAACTAGCAACAATCCAACTAATCTTTCACATTTCCTTTTTGAAGAAGTGGTGTGGGTGTGTAACAACCCAAAATTGAACTAGGTTTATCTAGAGCTTCATCAATGTTCCAAATTCTTAGAAATATCTTAGTTAATGTGTTTGTGATTTTTGAAGTATTTTTTATTTAATTTGAAGTCAAACGTCGAGGGGCGACCTAGTCGTTCGATGATTAGTTACTTATGTGCTTGCATGCTATTATGTGTATATCATGAGTTTCTAAGGTCCTTATATGGTTAATATTATTTTTTTAAAGGAAGCATGTTGAGTTTGGTAATGTTTGGAGGTCAAACGTCCAAGACGTTTTAAGGATAGTCTTTGGACGTCCTTGTGCGGTGATATGTGTCTTAGCATGATTTATGTGTTTGTTTGTGTTGAATTTGATTGGACATGTTCCTAATAACTAGACGTGCATGTTTAGGGGTCCAAAATCTGGGTATGATTCCACCTAGGACCCACAGGGGGCCCGAGAAGAGGACCCCAAACTCTTGGGAGTAGACTACTTGGCAATGACAAACCACGACCCCAAACAACGGCAAGTCGACCAGGCGATGACTTTTCGATGGGTGATGTCGATGGTGAAATGTTGCCTGCAGTTTTGGATTTATATACCCAATCACTGGACCCCAAACGACGGGGCATTTTCCAGTTGACGGCCTATCGATGGTAGGGTGTCGATGGGCACAACAGTCTGCCTGCAAGTTGCTGCCAAGTTTGGGGTGTTTTGTAAATTCACCCCAAGTCCGTTAAAAAAAGAGGAAAGTTATTTAAGGTGTGTATGGGTATTTTAAGAGTATTTAATCCATTAAAATCTCATTTAGACCCTAGCACTTAGATCAAAACCCATTCCCTCCTAAAGATTCTCCAAAAACCTCCAAGAGAGCTAAAGGTGAAAGATGGAGCTTGTTATGGATTTCGAATGTATTTTTCTTCTTCTCTTGAATTATATTTGGATTATTAAATAAGTATATACTTTCTTAATATAAGGCTTATTGTCACCTTAGAGTAAATTTTCGAAGAATGATTTTCAAAGATTTTCAAAAAGAATGAAACATTTCTACTCTAAGTCATGGGATCTTACATGAAACGTTTTCAAACTTTAAGACATGATGTTATTGATGTATAATTGATGTTTTCCAACGAAAATATCCATTAAACCTTGACCTTCTCAAATCTCTATATTTTGTCTACGTTATGGGTGAATGATTTTGTCATGATAGTAGTGAATTTTGTGCAGATTGTTATGGGCTCTTTATTTATGTATAGATCCATGTTGTATGTTTTAGGAGGTCTCAATTTGAATTATATGAGTATTTTATATTCTTATAATTCATTTTTTATTTTAACTAAATTGGATTGAATTGGTGATCATGTCATTGGTAAGAGGCCTTTCGAGTATTCGGCCTACTCTCTTCGTGACCGTTGACTTTGGCTAATGTTGAGTGTGAGATTGGATTTGGGGGGGGTGGGTAGATGCATCTAATCTATATTTATATTATGTTGTATATGCCTCTCCCCTTTCGACTCGCCGCCTTGATATTATGTTTGATGATTGGTATGGTCCACTTTATGTGATGGTGCTTATGTGTTATAAAATTGTGATATATGGCATTGTCCGGCATTACTTATGTGCCATTTGTGAATCAATGTTGCCCGTTGCTCATTTGGCAAAAATTTAATGTACTATGTTATTATCATGTTATAACTTGGCTACCGTGTCATTGTAAATTCTAATTAATGGTGTATACATTTGAATTAAAGTCGGTATTCTCTATTAATTTATATGGTGATCAATGATAGGCTACGTGATGCCCTTGTATGTTGTTGAACTTAATGTGAATGCGTGAATCTCTTAAATTCCTATATGCAACCTTATGATTCTTTATGTTTTATTATTAATAGGAGTGGTTTTGGATGACTAGTAAGTATGCTTAGTTGACCCTATGTGCTTCTTGAATGATATGATATATGTGATACAGTGAAGTCTTGTTTAGGTAGACTTATGTCCCTTACTTGATGCATGTAAGATGTGAATATGAATTCTTTACTTAGTATGCTAAAGCTTTTTAGTCTTGTACATGTAATTTAAATGTGACCTTGAATATAGTTAAGAAGGTCCTTTATGTGGAATCTTCTAGAAATAAAGCTATGATATCCTTGAAGTTGAAAGTCGTAATGGTATCCTTCTTGTGTGAATGGTGGACTTAAGGTTTGGTTGGGCTAGAACGGCATTGATATCTCCGTTAAGGAAAATCATTAAGGCCTATCCTCTTAACCATATGTTTGGTAACCTTAAGTGGACCTTCTGTAGTAAGGTGTAATGTGATTGGGTTTGCGAACTGTAATATGAAACCCCTAGATGCTCCTTTATGCTATTAATTTTAAAGAACAAGGCTAGCCAAGCCAGCATCCCCCCCCACACAGCCCCCCATAGCTCTCCAGCCAAGCCCCCCCCCCCCCCCCCCCCCTAAATGCTAGTCCCCCCCCATCCCCACCTTAGCCCCACCAGCCCCACCCCCCTCTCCACAGCGCCCTATCTACAGCCCCCACCCCCCCCATCCCCCCCCCATCCCACTATCTCCAGTATCCTCCACCGCCACCCCTAGTCACCTCTTTTACTTTGTTTTGGGCAGTAGCGTCTTGTCAGGATTATACTACAGTACAAAAAAACCTTCCATATTCCTTACAACAAGGTGCCTCATGGTGATGAGATTTTCCTCATTCTAATTCACATTGCAAGTAGGAACACCGCTCCATTGGGAGTTTGTTATAACTCAAAATTCATGCATAGATACCATGGTCGATGGTCGATTATTGTCTATTCTCATCATATGGGATATCTACTAGTTTGGAGAAGTTCTATGAAGTGTAGGTGTTTGTATATGACTCTATCTGACATTGAACGATTAGCTTTGAAGATGTAGTGATAAATCCCTGGTTTTTTTCAAGACTCAGTACTTGAATTCCTTAAAGTGTTGATTTCGCCTAAATGGTTAAATGAACTTAATGACTTAAGTAAATACTTGTTGATGAAAATGTATCTATCTAGACTAGCTTTGACGATTGATCAGGTAGGCTTGGAGAGGGTGTATGCGCGTTCTCTTCATGTCTCACCTAGGTAAGTCTTAGAGTAATTCTAGGTAAGGGGTCTAATTAAATAATTTATAATTATCTTATATTAGTAGTCTAAAGGACCTCATTCGTGTGTATGAAGGGATTGTATGGGCGATCAATTGAAAACTCAGTCAAGTGAACCTTGGAATGACCTTTGGTGTGAGGGTCTCATGTTTATGTTAATTGGTGTTATATGTGATGTATTGTAATAACTTACCTTAGGTAGTCCTAGGGATCATGTAGGTGTGTGTGAAGGGGTTGTATGGGTGGCCGCTTCAATACTTACTTAGGTGAGTCTTAGGATAACCTTTAGTAGGGGATCCATGTGAGTATGTTTATGTGTTTTGATGTGGTCTTGATGCTATCTTGTTATTTGTAAATTATATGTGAAATTACAGTGAAGTCACTGGAAGGTTACTGTAAAATTGCCAAAAAGTGACTATAATTTGTAATGTGTCTTATATTGTGAGTATTGCCTTGTTTGATATCTCTTAAATTATTTTATGAATCTTTTATATCATAATATCATGAAAGAATGTTCCTACAATAAATGTCCCTTTTTTATTGTTTTTGCATAGCTTACATACTTAGTGTATTCAATGTGCTAACCCCTTTTTTTCTTTTTGACTTAAGTGTAGGAATTGGAAGTCTTAATATGTCATGGAGGATGGATAGGTTTCTAAGGGTTGAAGAGGAAGTAGTGGTGAGTCCTCATAAATTCGAGGACAATACAAACACGTTCTTTTATGTCTTAGTCTTTATTTTATGTCTTGGTATGATTTAGTCCCAAATTTGTGTACTCCACAAGTATAGATGGTTCTGATACTTTGTAAACTTTATTTGTTTTAAATGAAAGTTCTCCGCTTGCATAGGTTATTGAAAGAATCTTCAATGTTTTAATAAGTTTTTTAAATTCTTATTTTATTTTTAGAGTGTTAATTATAACGATGATTTTATGAGTAGCCTTAGTGATACTTCTCATAAACCTCATATGTTTCCGTGGCGGCTCAGAATGATAAATATGTTTTAGGGTGTATTTTGGTTCAAAATGAATCAATCATCCTAAACATGATATCATGAACCTTGAATCCATTATCCAATTCAAAAAAAAAGGAAAATTAGATCATATTACAAAAGATCAAGTTTAAAAATTAAAAGGCATGTTCAGAAAAGTACTAGTCAGTCGATAATTTATGAAGGGAATTCAGAGAAGTATTTAATGTTTCAAAACGTATTTTAACAAACATCTAAACACTTACATTCCGAACTGATCTAGGAACTCCCCTAAGCGTCCCGGCAACCAGGCGTACTCGACCTCAAGTGCGGTCCTCATACAAGCCATCTTAGCACAATCGTCATGGCGTATGCACTATACAATAAATGTATAAAAAAATTTAATTTTTTATATATGAACATACTTTAGACTTCTTCATATCCTTAGGAAGTTTTACATAGACTACACTTACTCACTATGAAGTTTACATCGACTTCTCGTATAGCAAATTTATGCATTTCATGATCATATTCTAATTTTTTCTCACAGAATTGTCTATTTATAAGCGTTCAAAAAGAAAAACAAATAAGGTCCCTTAAACCTTTAGACACAATAGTCTTTAGAACGAATGTACTTAACCGAATATCAAAAATTCTATTACATCAATAGAGAAACGTAAAGTGTCCAATAGTGCATATGTCCACTCATCTTTGAGGACATACCACAATGCCTTGGAGATAAGAAGTTCAAGCTTCCTTCAAGAATGGTGAAGCAACTAACTATCCATAACCTATACTCATATATAAGAGGGAGAAAAGGGGTTAGTAAAATTAATGCACTAAGTATGGAGAAATCAATCAAAACCTTTGAGACATGAGAAAAATGATAATTTCATATAAAGTATGCATACATGAGGTTTTGTAAAGCCATTAACATTATCAACACATACGTGTAAGTGAATAAAACAATAATTATCTTAATTTTTCAACCAATCACAATGACTTTGAGAACTCCTAGGATCAATTTGGAAATGTAAAGTTATCACCCAACTACAACCCTACGAAGCTTTTCCCATAAAAATTACCTGGGTCCCACATTGAATAACTTTCCGTTCAATTTCAGCAAAGGATACATTTGATCTAATCAATTTCATAATTACAGGGAACCACCTATAATGACCCTGTAAGCCTACTAGTGCAACGTACAAGTGAAGTATCATACCCCCACTAATACTTAGTAAACTCATTAGGAGCTCATAGATTGGTTCTTACTTCCTTATCTCTACTTCACTTTAGTACCTTAGGGAAAAGAAACTATAACTAACATAAACCATGAGAGATTTTTCATGGAATCCGGTGTTATAAAGCCCCACAGGGAAAAGGGGTATTCCACTTGCCTAGGTGAAACCTAGAATTAGCTACTATGTGGATCCACTAGCTATGTCCTACAGGGGAACGTAGTTAAGGGTTAGTGAGATTTCTTCTAGAAACCCGTCCCTAGGTGCATAGTGATAGGCTTCCTCTCATGAGTAATCACTTTGGATGACCTGGCCTATTGCATTAGCGGGAGGGTCTTTTTCCTCATTGTACGTATCCACTTGATGCTTAGTACACTTCCCAACTTACTACCATTATTATCTTAATTGTGTCTACATGTGTGAAGACTAATTCATCTTCGTTCAATACAATTCAATATAAATCTCTTAGATTCATTATATGAGAATACACTTTCACCATAGAATCATTATATACATGTGTGAGTATTACTTTCATAATCTCAATTATAGTGTTTTCAAGAGAACTAGATTTTCAATCAACATAATAGACCAAACTCATTATACATAATTCATAACACACTGTAGATAAGACTCAATAGAATGCAAATTAGCCAAATTACCTTCGTTGTATTCTTCCATAAGCCATGTACCTTGCAAGTAATTTAAAGTCTATGTTCAATACTCTTCATCACATAAACAACCCTAGAATTTACCTTCTTTGAAAGGTTATAAATAATTTATTATGATTATACTTTAGTCAAATCAACATAACTGAAGACCACGATTCTATAAGTATTTAAATCATCAATTGCCAGATACAATCAGCTCATGATTTCTCAATTAACCCCACCACATTAGTGAAAGTTGGGTCATGGATCACATGGTTCTTGGGGGGATAATTTCATAATAGAAACACTAAATTAATCCCAATATAATAATAATTAAGGAACATAACATACTGAAAAATGATTTAAGAGTAACCATGGTTTAGAATAACCTACCCAGTTTTTTGTTTAATCTCTCTTCGAAATTTTTAGAATTTTGAAGGAATCATGAAGATTAAATAATAATCAATATCCCCATACTTAAGTGATGAGAGTCCATAATTGAAGTGAGAGAGAATGAATATTGCGTGAACTAGCTTGAGTTCTTTTTTGTTCTTCAATGGTGGTCTAGAGAGATAGTTTGTGAGAGAGGAAAAATAGGCTTTGATTTTTGATTTGGAAGTTATGAACATTTCAATGTTTTAATGAGTCAAAGTATTTCAATATACTTAAAATTACGAAATTATACTGACCCCACACTTAATTGGCCAAGGATGGAATTTACCAAACCACCCTTAGCTTGGCAGAATTTTTGCACTTGTGAACAAGTCCAATCGAAAACTCTAGTCAACGATCCATCGTTCCATTAACGTGCTGTCTTGCCAAGGCGTAGTTTGGATAAAAGAGTGTCATTTTAAACTATTTTTTAAAATGTTTAAGTGTCAATCATCAACACAACACGACAGAGTGTCGTTCAGACGAAGGCTCATTGATTGTGGTCGTGGTTGCACACTGCCACAAACTGCTTTTGAAGGGTAAATTGAAGGTTCCTCATCAAGGACCCCTAGGCTGTTCCTTGGGGAGTCTTAACAAAAAATTTCGACCCAATATCACTGTTCTATATATTTAACACATTTTTTACCAATTTCATTAGATTCCAACTCCTAAAACCCATTGTAATATGTCAATACACAGAAGCTCACATTTCACAATTCGCCGGACGTGATGGTTGTTTCTTAACATTTTGAATCTAACACCTCCTAAATAGATTCAATACATTATTTTAGGCTTAGAAACTATGTTTAAAGTCTTACTTCATCTAGTAGGGCTTTATACTAAGTGAGGACTTTCAGAGTGTTACAATAGTTCAAGTTAAGTAACGAGTAAAGTTGAGGTTCATTACTTCAAAGAAATATAAGGGAACTATGTATTCCCAAAGAGTTTAAAATGTTCAAATTTAAATAAGAACAAAAACTAAGATTTTAAAAGAGATTTTGAGCTAGTTTTTCAGAAAATAGTAATCGTTTTCTAAATGAAGCAATAGACGAAACTATGATTTCCATGATAGCCTTCGAGCTATGTTTTTGAAAAACTATCTCAAATCATAGAAAGAAACATGTTTTAAAGATAAGAGCTAGTAGACTATTTTGAAAGTATTATTGTCATGACTCGAGAGTATACCCAAGAAGATATGGAATACTCGAATCGCACCACGACATACTTGATCTTTTGGATGTCTTGTGCAAGCCACTTGACTTTATTACATAATATCATGAATAAATGGAGGGAAATTTAAAATTTTCTTTAAACTTAAACCAAAAGGTATTTCAGAAAAGCGGAAGCATTTCTAATAACATTGTCTCAAAACCATCTAACATTGTCATGAATGAGAATCTTGAGACGCAGCCCACATAAAATCTAAAATATAAAGAAAACGTAAAAGAACCTAAGGGTGGTGTCCTTGAATGCTATGATGACTCAAAACCATGGAAACTCTGTACTTCAAAAGAACTCAAAATATTCACGATCCTACATAGAATAACATGTAGGCAATACGTGTTAGTACGAATTGTAACAGTATGGAAACTATAGACCAACATATATATATCAAAATGGTTATCAAATAGAAATAGTATAACAGATAAAGGCATTAAGCATAACATTATATCATAAGCATATTTAAATCATCATAAACATATGAGAGTTTAATACGTAAACTTCTTTGTTTCCTTACTCAAATGAACCATATAATAAGACAACTCCAAGTTTACCGCCAGGTAAGGGAGAATCACATCCCAATATGAAAGGTAAGTACCTCTCTTTTGTCACAACAAGAATCTAGACCCCAAATGAGACTGGCATCGTTGACCTCTCATAGGTCGCCAGACAAGCATTACATGCATCCTTCTTCACTTTCTACTAGGTTAATTTTAGCGGAAAATTTGAACCTTTTGAATTCTTAATTCATTCTAAACATTTTGAAGTTAACATCATAGGCGTTCACAAATCAACCATCTAATATAAAGATAATCAAATGAAAGAAACAATTCATAATTGCATTAAAAGTATATTTGCAGAAACGACACCAATACAAAGTCTGAAATAAAAGTGGAAAGAAACACTAGTGGAACATGCTCCACTAGCGAAATCCTATATCTAAGCTAGATAATCACGGTATAAATCCTCGAAAGCATAAGGGCCTACCAAGTCTGGATGAAAGTGCCACGTCCGGATAGCTACACGTCAAACTATAAACTCTAGCATCCACCTATGCCTGCACCTAAAAATATTGAGTTGTATGGGATTGGTACACACATGTACTATGTATGGGTATATTCAAGCACACACTAAGGACATGCATGAGTAAGAATAGCTCTTTCCGAAAAATATTATTATGAAAGGTAAGTCAGTGGGACTTCACAAATTGTGTAAGGAAAGTAGTGACTTTCCAAAATTTAGATTAGGAAGTAAGTGAGCTTTCGTGATTTGGATTAGGAAAAATCTGTGAGCTTTCAATTTGGACTAGGAAAGTCCTGCCATGAGAGTAATAGTATATCATATTCTTCATATTGCACACAACACATAACATTCTACACATAAGCAATATCATATTGCATATTAGAACAGAACATCTACACATAGCACATATATAGTGCCATTTATAACAAATAACATTTTATAGCATTCATTCATATAATATGAGAAACTTGTCACATAATGGACTTGACATTATACTTTCCAAAATGAGGTAAACATATGAAACCTCAAACTAGGGATTTCTTCATTAACAAACACCGAGTTTGCTACATTCATTTATACGTATTTCATTTCATTTCGTTCATAGGTTAGGTGTGAAGACCAGCTAGATGTAGTTAAGATTCCATTGGGTTTGCTGTGCCAATCCATAAATAAAACCGAGGTATACTGAGTTCTAGCTCACCTCTTGATATCCTATCCTAACACATTTGGTTTCGTTTATTCATTATGTGGCATCCATTTGAGGCGGGCTCATTAATATTGGAACTTAAATTTAACAGGACATCGATCTGTGAGAATATCAAAAATCAGTGTCTACCCACACTGAAAAGGTGGAAATCACTGGCCAAGTGACCCAAAAAACATGCTGAATAATGGGGAATTTAACCCCGCCAGATCCCTATATTGGCAGTATATGTTCTGAAGGCTAGGAGATATAAGGAGACTCTACCCGGATGCCGGAGAGTCTCATCTCATGAGAGTTACGTGAAACTCTTCCCTTCCAGAAAGAAGTAATCACCGGCTCATAGCGAGTCATCGGTGGCTCAGTATGAATAGTTTAATTAGGATTCCGACTCAATGTCATGAAGATGCTTCTAGTAAGAGTACATCATGCTCAATAGATGATTTCCAAATGTTTTCTAACATTAGTATTAAGTGTGTTAATTCAATACTTTCAAAATCCGAGTGTGCATAGAGACTAGTCTCTTCATTAACTTTACACTCTCAAAGGTGAAAACGTTTTGGTAACATTTACTTAGACTCATTTGAGATTGCTCTCATCTTTTACATTAGTCTCTTATCATGTAGTCACCACATTCATTAACATTGCGCATTTGCTCTTCATAATTACTCACCCCTTTTTTACGTGAATTTTCATTTTATTATATGATGATGCACATGGACATTTGTCTGTTTCACACTCTTACTTAACCCTTATAGGGTTTCATCATTTCATTACATAATTATCATTTCATCGTATGCCAATGCACTAGGCCATTTATTGTCTTTTACACGCGTATTTAATCCATCTAGGGTTACATCATTTCATTACATACATCATAGGTTCACTTATTTTTAAACGTATGCTAGACTTATGGGTCTACACATACAAGCCATGAGGCTTCATTCATAGTTCGTTAAGTGACTAATATCTTCCTAAGATTAAGTAGTACAAGACATATGTATCTTGTATATATGCCAAGATCTCGATTTCGATCTCTCTAGGTGGCATTATTCTTGAACATTTAATTCTTGTAGGACTTATGTATTAATACAGAAATTTAGGCAAGGGAACCCAAGTTCGAATCTCTTGGACAACACTTACATTTTTCCTTGATTTTATTATTAGTTCTCATGATATTAGGACCCTAGATCGAGCCACAACATTAACATTTCTTTTTAGTTCCTTTTCTTTAGAAATTCTCTCCCTTGGCCGAGGGGTTGTGGGTTCGAACCCCCACAGCCCACTTTTATTTTACTATCTATTTTTCTTGTTCATTTCGCATTGACCAGGAGGTTATGGGATCAAACCCCCACAACCTCTATGTATTTTTCTTTATTTCCCTAGGGACTGAGAGGTTGTGGGTACGAACCCCCACAGCCGCCTTATTTTATTTTCATTTAAATATTGACTTATCTAAGCGTTGGCAGTGAGGTTTTGAGATCGAACCCCCACAACATCACTTTATTTTCTTTTTTTTCCCTTTATCCTTTGCAGCCTTGAGGTCGTGAGTTTGATTCCCACGCCTCATACTTGCTTTCTTTTATTTTTCTTTCACTTCATTCGCTGTGTGGTGGTCGTGGGTTCGATTCCCATCCCTCTCATTTTATTTATTCCATTTTTTTGCATTCTCCTTTCTCACCGAGTATACCACATTTAGAATCCCCCCCTGACCCCATTTTTTTCTTGCGAGTTTAAGGTATCACACGAGTGAGGTCACATGTTCGAATCCTTGTGGCGTCATCCTTTTAAAATCAATTAAATTTCCAGATTTACTCCTCTACACTTTAGCCTAAGCTAAACTTATAATTTTTGTTGGAAACTTAATAATTTTCTTGGCCTATTTTTACCAATCGTTCCACTTGAAAACTTAGGAAAATTCATGGATCATGTAACACTTTTGGGGGTTCATGGATTCGTTTAGACAAAATATTGATACTCAAATTACCCCCACTTCCATTTTGATGAACATCACAACTTACATAGGTTTATGAACGTAAAATGACAACAAAAAAAATATCAAACTTGAAGCCTTACACCGAGCCTCATTCACACGAACATTTTGCACATGCATATACTTGCAAAAACTCTCAAATACATGGTTGTCTTACATACAATTTCAAGTACACAAACATAATCATATTCATCACGAAAACATAACATACACCTAAATGTACTTGAAATCATACCCTACCTATGATTCATTGGGAGCTAGTGATAGGGGCATGTAAAAGGGGAAACAATCCTAATTTTTGAATGAATAACATGAAGCTTAAGGGGTCTTGTAGGAAAGGGAAGAAGAGAGAAGAAAACCCATATTTTTTGACGTTATACCCTTGACTTAATGCCCAAAAAATCCACCAAAGAACAAGTTTAAGTCCAAAAGCTTCAACACTAACTCGACGGAAAAACTTCTCTCTTTGCCTAACATTTTTGGCTATGTTTAAATAAGTTTTTAAAGTGAAAGTTCTTCAATAATCAAGAACGTTTAGTTGCTGAACAGTTCTTGTGTTTTTAGCAGAGAGAACGTGAAAAGAGTGATGAAACGTGAGAGACATGAGCGTGAGAGAGAGTTAAAAGAGGTGAAGTACTTTAGACTTAGTCAACTACGAGACTTAGTCATAAAAACACATTAATTACTCAATAAATAATAATTAATAATAAAATCTGATTTTCCTTTTTAAATAATCCATTAATTATTAATTTATCAAATTAATTCACCAATTAAAAAAATCACATTAAATCATTGCTCCCACCTTGGTTCGAACCTGGGTGGAGCAAGACTTCACTTCAAGGGATCAATTTCGACCTTCTATCCCTTAATTGACCCTCCACCATATTAATTGAATAATTAAATACATATTTAGGATAATTATGATATTACCCTTAGCCTGGAAAAAGACCATTTTACCCCTAGACACTCCAAACGTAAGACTTCCTCTTTTTAAGTCTGGTAAAGAGTCTTTCAAGAATATCTTCGTATACGAGAGACCTACATGGTTAGACCCGACCTTTCAAAGCTCAACTAACTCCCATGTTATTTGGCTTGGTTGTAGCAAGGGTTCCGAGGTCTTGTTATACGTGCATCAATTCGTGTGAACCCGGTCTAATCGTAGGCATTCTAGACACATTAAGCATTACTTATCTTACACATTTTTAGGGTTGTTACATTATCCCCCCTCAGGAACATTTCGTCCATAATACAACGCGGAGTATTGGCGCGCATGCGAAACAGAGGATAACATAGGATGACACAAGCACGCAATAAGCACAATAAAGCGAAGCTAAAGGAAACTAGACGTTAGGGAGGGAGCTCATAACTCACGAGGCTAAAAAGATGAGGGTAGAGGAAATCTCACTATCGGGCCTCGAACGCCCACTGTAGAGCAACCCTCAACAAGCTGAATCCTCCATAATACCTTTACTTTGGTAACCTCCTGTTCCTTAGCCTCTTGAATGTCTGCCTAAAATCCAAGTAGGTACGAATTCCTATAGGACAAGTCTTTTCTCGACCCCCAAACCTTAAACAGGTAAAATTCGTTGGATCACCTAGCACTCTTTAACATGGGGATACATTAGGAGTGTATGGATAGAAGTTCTGAGCTCTGCAAGGCAATGCCACCTCATAGGCCACCCTCACCACTACCGCTGAGGTCTCGTACTGCCTAACCTACCTCAGGCCTACACGCGTCCCTTGGTTCCTCCCTTTCCTTGCCAAAACCTTATCACCCCTCTTCATAGGTGAGATCTTCAGATCGATCTCCGGGTACAAATCAAACTCTAAATTGTCCGTTTTTGTATTATTGAAGATGACTTCCTGTACCGCCTATAACAGTGAGTCAACCTGTCCCATCACTCTGACCTTCTCTGAAATGGCTCATGAATGATCCTATGACCCAAAATGGAGACTCTCCAACCTCGTACTACGCCAACTGGAGATCTAACAAAACACCCTAACCATACAATTCCTCAAACGTTGTCCAGTTCCAATTCTGGAGTTAGAACTATTTATATACGAGGAACTCTATCAAGGCAGAGGTATCCCATCCGCTACCCCCTAAAGTTAATCACACATGATCTCAACATGTCCTCTCTCTCCAATGTATGAATGGTGCTTCTGTCTTCTGTTCTGCCCTGCCCCATCATCTAGGATGAAAAGCAGTACTAAACTTTACTTTGCGTGCGCAAGCCTCCATCTCATCTGGGAAGATCTCCAGAACATGTGCAGTAAACTGAGCTTCCTCTAATCGGAAATGATAGACAAAAATGCATCCCATGGCCCCCCCATCTCAAAATCTCATCAATTAGGGTCTCGCATAATCCTCGTCTCGTAAGTAGACGTCACAGGGATAAAGTGGAAAACTTAGTCATCGTGTCCACATCCGCTTGGATATGTTTCTTCCTATCCTCCGGAAGAACAATCCGAAGTCCTATATTTAATGCCTCCTCACCTTCCATATCAGAAACCTTAATAATTTTGAGTAATACCACCAGGCTCTTAATATTTTTGCCTTTAAAACCACTGCTGAATTAGGACACTTGGCGACATATTCTACACACGTCCTTCTTCATGTCTTCTCCCACGAATAAAATATACGTAAGAGCATGAATACATCTTGGTGGACCTGGATATATGGAATATCTGGAAACCTATGTGACTCTACACAATTTGTGGTCAACAATTATCCCCATCAGGCACACATAGCCTATTCTCTTGTATTTAAGTATGCTTCACCTCCCAAAGAGAAACACTCATTCATTCATCTGTTTATCAACACTGAGCCTTCAACGCATGCACAATATCACATTGTGACCCTCGTGACTTCAACTACCCAGGATGATTTTATAACTGATGGGATTGAACTAACTTGCGACCCCCCAGTAGTAAGTCAGCCAATCGCACAACCCGTCTGTCCAATCTGTGTACATCTTTGCTAACTCGTTCTCCACATCCTCACGTGATTGTCCTTCCCATGCTCATCCTTCTCCAAAAGAATCTCTACACATTAATTTCCCTGTTGGTGTGGACATATTCATTCATATTCCTTCAACATCTCCAACCATCTCCCTCCGTTACGTAGATTCAACGATACCCTCTGTTTTGAAAACTATTATAGACCTTTTGTGCTCTGTGAACACATCTACATGCACATCATACAAGTAGTTTCTCCACATCTTCAGTGTGAACACCACAACTGCTAACTCAAGGTCATGAGTGGGATAATTCTTCTCATGAACCTTGAGTTTTCTAGACGTGTAAGACATCACATTGCCACCCTGCATAAGAACACAACCAAAACTAGCCCTACATGCATCACAATAATAGTGTAATTCTCAACACACTTCTGCAAAATAAGCACCACCCGGGGCTGAAGTGAGTCCGCCCTTGGATCTTCTGGAAACGCTTCTCATAAGTTCTCTGTCCATTCAAACAATGGCCTTCTCTTAGTAAGAGCTGTCAATAGGGCAACGATGGAGAAAAACCCTCCACGAACCTCGGTAGTAACCGCCAATCCCAAGAAAGCTCCAGATATCTATGGATAATATGCTTTGGCCAGTTCTTAACAGCCTCAGTCTTCATGTGGTCCCGCTCTACACATTATCGGGACATAACTAACAGGTTTGTTCATGTGATCTTAGCCAAATTCACACTGCTGATTTGCATACAGTTGATGTAGTCTAAGTAGCTCAAGGATTAGTCTCAAAATGTTGTTCATGCTCTTCCTTGTCTTAGAGTAGATTAGAATGTCATTTCAATGAATACGATGACGAAAAGGTTCAAGGTCCTCACGAAAAACCCTGTTCAATAAGGCCATAAAAGTAGAGTAGGTACATTCGTGAGACCAATGACATAAGTAAGAACTCATAGTTCTTCCATAACGGTACGAAGGCTATCTCTAGATATTCCAGTCCCTAACATTAAGGTTTGATGTACCCTTAAAAGAAGGTCAATTTTAGAAATAAGCAGATCCTTGGAGTTGGTCAAACAAGTCATCTATTCTAAAAGTGGATACTTGTTACTTCTTTAAAAGTGACTTGTGATTGCTAATAATCGACTACATATTCTAAGTGGTTCCATCTTGTTTTTTCGACAAACAACACTAGAGCCCACAAGGGGATTGCTCGGTTAATGAAAAACCCTTATGGGTAATGGAGAAATCATTTTCTGCAACTTAACTCTTTGATTTCAAGCTGGAGGCCAATTCTGTATGAATAGGGAGGAAATTGGTTTAGTATCGAGTTCTAAGTCATACCAAAGTCAATCTCTCGAGGAGGAGGGACTCCAGGCAAATCATCAGGAAATACAATTATCTAGGACTTCGTCACAATAGACATTTAGTCCATGGAAGGAAACAATGTCATTTATTTAAATCTTAACACTCATAATATTACATAATAACCCCGTGACAAATCATTTTTGGCCTTAAAGGTTTGAATCAAGGGATGGGGACGACTCAGTTGTTATCCTCCCTGACTAAATTCAACATCCATTTCTACGACGAACAATCGAAATACAAGCATAACAACTGTGAACCATATCCATTAAAGGTAATTCAAAGTCATGCATGGGTAACTCAACCAAGTATTCACACATAGTCTTACCATTTACAACTATTGGGCAATCCTTGTATACTCTATCAGTTCTTACATTTTCTCTTAAAGGTGTACTAACAACTATAGGATCATGGATAACTTCAGGCAATATTTCAAAAGTGAGAGCGAGCAAAGGAGTTACAATGAAAAGTGTAGACCCTGGATCAAGTTAAGCATAAAAAGAATTTGAGAATACTTGCGGCATACATGTGACCACATTAGCGGACTTCTCCTGCTCCTCCCTGCCCTTTAGGGCATAGAACCTGTTCATCCAAGGAGGCTCGGTTACTGCTGCACCCTGTGGGTCAGGCCTGAGCATTACCTCCAGTCTGACCTTTGTTTAGTGGGCAGTCTCTAATTATATGCTCACTCTTACCGCAGCCGAAATAGGCATTAGTGCCATGTCTGCACTCTCCACTGTGAGCACGGCCGCACTTAGCATAGTTCTTTTTGGGACACTGCATCTCACCTTCATTTCCCTTCTTGGGCTCAGGTCTGCCTCTTCTAGGTATTGTACTCCTCTGGGAATTAGAATTCCCAAAACTCTGCTGCCCCTTAATGAATCTTGGATGCTCACGAACGCCTCTCTTTTTGCGGCTGTCCTTTACCTGCTGGACATGCACCATGAACCTTGAGAGGTCCATGTTATCATGGAGCATCGCAGACCGACACTCCTCCTCTAGATCTCTGTTCATTCCTGTGAGGAACCTGCTCATCTCATCCCTGCTGTTAGATACAAGGGAAGTAGCATACCTGGATAGTTTGACAAACTTCAATACTCATATAATCCTTGTTGTTAGATACTAAGGAAAATAGTATACCTGGATAGATTGACGAACATCAGGGAATACTCCCTGACTTTCATTGATCCCTGCTTAAGGTTGATAAAATCCCCAACCTTCGCCTCCCCCCATCCCCCTTGAAAGAATCCTCCAGGAAGACTTGTCTTACACAGCTTCCTGATGACCAAAACTCCTTCTGCCTAAGCTCGGCTATCCTCCCACTCTTGCACTTGCATGGGCAAGTAATGTGCCACCATCCTTGACCTTATAGGAATCCAAATCTGCTTTCTCAGTAACTATGGGGCCCATAGCCACAAAAATCTTATTCTCCTCATCCACAAACTCATTGGGGTCCTCTGGAGTCTTAGACCCTTTGAAAATAGGCGGGTTCATTCTCGTGAAGTCTCTGAGCCTGTCCTCCATGCTACGCACTGGTGGGTTCTCCCTCTCAACATTCTGTCGGTTGACCTAGGCAGTCATGGCTTGGGATTGCATAGTGATGCTCTGTGCCATCTGGGCCAGAGAAGCCCGCACCTCAATCAGTCACCCAGCTAGGTTAACTCGCATTAGCCACTCTTTCATTGGAACCTAGGTGGACCTGATTGGTCCCTAACGGTCGCATACTCCTCTCTCTGAACAATAGCTTCCTAGTGTTAATTCTCCATAAACAATAAGGATTTGATGGTTAGAATGCTCATACACGCCAAGGAATTCAAAATAGAAAGGCACGATAAGAGCAGAAAAGGGAAATTTTTTCCTAGGCACCTGCCAGTTCTCTAGTTTAGAAAATTGTTGTGATGAACTTCGCACCTGACTTAGAAATACTCAAGGTGGTTGATGTACTTTTATTCTCAGAATTTACCTAGTGCTATGATAAAAACTTTGTCACGACCCAAATAGCACCCAATATGATCAGGGCGGTCGTTGACCTATTAGACTGGTCGCAGACAACAGAACAAGACCCATACGTCATGTCTAAGTTCATCTAGGTTAATTTTAGCTGAAAATTTGAACCTTTGATTCTTATTTCAGGATACATATTTTTGACAAAAATCATAGGCTGGTGTTGACAAATCTCACCATCTATATAGAGATAATCAAATGAACGAAACAGTCAACTTGCATTAAAGTATTTGCAACTTTATTAGGATCATTTGAGAGTGCTCTATTATTAGATTAGCCTCTTCTCAATGTTGTCACCACCTTCAGTAACATTAGGACCTTGCTCTTCATAATTAAAACTTTTACACTTAATAGGTGAATACGTTTGTAACATTACTAGGATATTTGAAAAGTGATTCATTTTTACATGCCTCTTATCTGGTTGCACCACAGTCATTAACAATTAGCACAGTTTGATCGTCATAATAACTCACCCTTTTTTACGGGAACTGTTCATTTCATCAATCCCAATGAACGTAGCATTTGTTATTTCACACTCTTACTTAACTTTTCTAGGGTTTCATCATTTCATACAAAATTAATCATTGCATAGATGCCAATTGCATGGCCCATTTAGTTGTTTTAAATCATACTCTTAATACTTCTAAGGTTTAATCATTTCATTACAGTAATCTTTGGTTCATTATTCTTAAACGTTATTGCTAGGACTTATGGGTCTATAATAGAAGCCCATGAGGCTTCATCTAGTTCGTTAAGTGACTAATATCGGCCTCCTAAGAGTATGTGGTATAAAAGACTTATGTATCTTGTATGTATGCCAAGATTCGATTTTGGATCATAAATAGGTGGAATTATTTTACATTTAAAGTCACGTATGCTTATGTATCAATACGGAAATTTCGGCAGGGAAACATGTTCAAATCCCTTGGACAAAACCTACATGTTTACCTTGATTTAATTTTTTGCTCATGACATTAGGACCACGATTTATCCCCCGACATTAACATCTTATTAGGTTCCTTTTTTAGAAGTATTCCCCTTGGCCGAGGGGTGGGGGTTCGAACCCCCAATCCCTCTGTTGTTTTCATATATATTTTTCTGTATTACGCATCCAGCAAGGAGGTGTGGAACAAATCCCCCAGCCCTCTTTATTTTTCTTTATTTCTTATGGGACTGGAGAGGTTGTGGGTTCAAACCTCCACAACCTTATTATTTTATTTTCATTTAAAATATTGAATTATTTAAGCGTGGCGGTGAGGTTTCTTGGATCGAACCCACAACATCACTAATTTTCTTCTATTTTACTTTATCCTTCGGCAACCTGAGGTCATGGGTTTCTATTCCCCGAACTAACACTTCCTTTCTTATTTTTGTTTCACTCATTCGCGCTGGAAGGTAGTGGTCGATTCCCACACCTCTCCCCCATTCATTTTATTATTTAATTTTTTGCATTCTACTTTCAGCAAGTATAACCCAGCTTGGATCCTCCTGACCACATTTTTTTTCTGCGAGTTTAAGGTACCACGCAGGTGAGGTCACAGGTCTCGAAATTGGGGGGCCTTATCCCTATAAAATCAATTATTAAAACTTCCAGATTTACTGCTCTATCTTAGCTTGAACTAAACTTATATTTTTTGCGGAAAACTTAATCATTTCTTAGCTATTTTTCACCAATGTTCTACTGAAACCTTAAGGAAAAATCCATGATCAATTATGACATTTTTGGGGGTGTATTTCATGGATTCGTTCCCTAGACAAAATATGATATACTTAGCCCCCACACTTCCATTCTAATCGAACCTCATGATATTTAGATAGTTATTGAACATAAAATGACACCCCAAAACAATATCACACTGAAGCCCTTAACCCGAAACCTCATTCACAGTAACTTTGTGCACATGCACATATTGCACCCAAACACTTGCGGACTACATGGGTGTCTTTTCAAAATTTCACGTACACAACAAATCATTCATCCACGAAACATAAATACATCTAAATTACCAGAAATCATACCCACACTAGATTCATGGAGCTAGTGCCAGGGGCAGCAAAGTGGAGGAAAACAATCCTACGTTTTTGAATGAATAAATGAAGCTTACGGGTATCTTTGGAAAGGAACAGAGAGACGAAAACTCATGCCTTTTTTGAAATTAAAATCCTTGACTGGATTCCCCAAAAATGCTCCCAAGGAAACACGGTCTAACTCCAAACATTCAAATCATAACTCGAGGAACAAACTCCTCTCTTTGCCTACGTTTTGGCTATGTTTGAAAAGTTTGAACAGAAAGATCTTCAAGGTAAAGAACCATTTAGTTTTGATATGTTCTTGTGTTTTTTTAGCCTGAGAGAATGGAGAGGGAGTGAGAAACCTGAGGAGAGATGAGCAGAAGAGAGTTAAAAGAGGGGAGCTGTACTTTGACTAGTCAAACTAGGAGATTGTGATAAAATACATTAACTAATAAATACATAGCTATAATAATTAAAATATGATTTTCCTTTTTAAAGAATCCATGATATAAATTTATTAAATTAATTCATCAATTAAAAATACTTAATCATTGCTCCCCCTGGTTTGAACCTGAGTAGAGCAAGACTTCTTAATGGGCTCAATTTCGACCTTCTCTCCCAATTGCCTCTTTCCACCTTATAATAAATAATTAAATAATTAAATAATTTTAAATATATATTTAGGGTATTTGATATTACCCTTAGCCTGGGAAAAAAAAATATTTACCCCTCAGGCCTCCAAACCTAAGATTTCCTATTTTTAAGTCGGGTTTAAAGATCAAGTTCAAGTAAATATTCATTCGAGAGACCTACATGGTTTTGACCCAACCTTCCAGCTCAAATAACTCCCCATTAGTCGGCTGGTTGTAGCAGGTTTCCGGAGTTCTTTTATTCTTACGCGCATCAAATCGTTGTGAACCCGGTTAATTGTAAGGCATTCTTGACACATTAAGCATACTTAGCGTACATTTTAGGGTTGTTACATCTTTAGTCATTCTTTATGATAATCCATTAATATTTAAGAACTAGTTATTCTACTAAAGGTCTGTACGCTTGTGAGCACCCAAAAAAACATGCTCGTTCGCTGTCCATAAGGAGCCCATACTACCTACATACAAGGCCTTATCTTGAGTTTCATTCCTAACATGTTCAATTACGGATTATCATTACTTAACTTCATTATTAAGGTTCTCTCATCTTTAGTCTTCTAACTAGTAAAAGGCAACTAAGACAATTCTATCTTAAATCACCTTCTTAACGGACCGCTAGGTTTCTATACCATTTGCAAGCCAACTTATGATGCCCATAACACATTCTGTTAATCTTACTATGGAGCATAGCCCTTCTCTTTATTTTTTTAATACTATGAAATACTTCCTAGCCATGTCTAGTTCCTTACTCATATGGCTCCTACGAGATACTCTTTAAGGTATTCTTTTACATTGAATGATATAAATACTAGGAGATACCCTTTGGGCATATCTAAGTTTATTCACACATTATCAACACTACGAGATACCCTGGGAATGTTAAGTTCATTCTTTTATTTATACACTAACTTGTTTCCAAAGCAAGGTGTAGGTTTTAGAAGATATGGATATCTTACTAGTATACCGCAAATTGATACGGGAAGACTCGCCTCATGAGACCTATTGTATTAGTACTCACAAATATTAAGTAGGCTTTCCTTTCTCTTGGAAATTTGGATCTAGATTCTTTCTAGACTATTGTCGTATTTGATGTACACTTGGTAAGACTATTACTCTAAGGTTTCTGTTAGCCTGGCTAATTACTTCTATCACTGGAGGGATGTCTTTTACATATCTACAGTGGCTCAAGTGAATCTATCACTTATTTAACATTTAACACTACAGCAACCATAACCAAGCTAAGGTTTCATTATTCATCAATCATTCTATATTATTCGAGGTAGATTTTAGGATCTTTAGCCTGCTTTTTGTCCATTTTCATTACTTCGTGAATATGGAACATAATTCTCTTTAGAGTGCCAATTATTAAATCAAGAAAATCTATATCAAGTCTAGTTCAACTAATACCCTAGATGAATCCGGGCGCACTGACTCAAGGAGCATTTACAATTCAATTGAATTAAGAAGATCAACTGGATAAAACCTTAATCGAGCCTCTAATGTCCCAAAATCCCCATGATCACTTTAACTTCAAATATCTACATTCAACATGAAAACCTATGGAAACAGCAAATAATATATATCAAATAATTGATTCTACCACTGATTGGTGATCACATCATGCCTCATTGACTCTGACTCAATCAAAATTGAATCAAATATAATGTTAGAAGAATCACAAAAAATTCTAATCGTTGTGGGTCATATCATACTCATAAGAAATTGAAATTAATTAAACCTAGTTAAAAACAGGGTAGATGATAACAATTCCATTATCTAGTGATGAAGAAGAACACAATTCCAAGAGATTATGGAGTTAACGAATCCCTCTCCTAATAAGGGAGTTCTGAGGTGTAATAATTCTCTCTAAAGAGATACAAAGAACTCGATCATAAAGCTGAGAGTTTAATGTGAGAGAGAGGTTTTAATTTGGCGTTAGACTCTAAAGGGGTATTTTATTGTTTAAATACTGTACTATGGAAAAATACTGAATAATTGGACATTGCATTTATTGAAGTTGGGAGGAGAGGAACTTATACATTGCCCCTCCCTTGGCCGAAAGTCAGTACGAAGATTGTCGATCAATCGACGAGGGCCAACTATGGGGCGTTGACCAAACGATGGGCCATACTGGCAACCGTCGTTTTTGCAAGAGACCCATTTTTGGTCGATAGAGATCCACAGTCTAAGTGTCAACCTACGCCCCCATTGACGCCCCTTGTTGGTTGGGACTGGTTTTTGATAGTTTTGCTCACAAGTTTGGTCCTCCTCAAAGACCCTTAGGTTGGTCCTTGGAGAATTTTTCGTGGATGTTTCCACCATAAATACGATTGCCTAGATGTTAGGAACCTTTCCTATCAATTTGAGCTCCAAAAACTACATAAAATCTCATGAAACATACTTAGGCGCACTAGTACGTCTCAAGGCTAACTTTCAAACAACATCGTACGTTCTTGGACGTTTCACCTACAAACTCTCTCAAACTCTACATACTTACTCTTAACACCATATTTGATCATTTTAATACATCATAACCTCATGACACACATGTTAGGATCTAGGTTCACCTAATTCATTTTGGGATCATTAAATATCCCCCACTTGGGATACATTCATCCTCGAATGACACCTTACTAAACAAAAGGACCAACTCTACACTGGAATCCCCTCGTATATGAATTATACGAAGTTCAATAACCAAATTAAGGAAATACATTAATCCAAGCTAATCATAACTACACATAATATATAAAAGGACTCATTAAAAAGGCTCCTTAATCCCTCCCCCCCCCCCCCCCCCCCCCCCCCCCCTCCAGTTGGGACTTATCCACACATGTCTTAATCAAACATCAATTCGTCATCATAGGAAACAGCAAAAACAACCAGGACATTCATTTCTCAATGAAATTCTGAAAATTTATAAACATTAAAAGGACACATACCGCGAAGGGAATAGGAGATATTCTTGATCTCCTTGGATTGGAGAGCATAAAAGCTCCCTATCTAGAGGAGCAATATCCAAATACCGGGTGACTTCTTTCCTTTTTTTCCTTTACTCTTTAGATTAAGACAACTCTCACTTCGTGCCATCTTCCCAGACCCCAAAACAACGTCGTGTTGCTGACACTTACCATAGGACTATTCGCACTTAGAAAATGATTTGGAGACCCTCTACCCTTCTCCTTTTCAACCGTGAGGTGTTGGGAAAAATCTCTGTGAAAGTTAATATCTTGGTAGTTCTTACGCTATATGTCCCTTGACTTAGATGGAAAGACTTACATCTTCAAACCTAGAATTTTCTTTCTCATCCCATTTTATTAGTTTGACTCTTTATTTGTTGGTCAAAACACCATAGTCTTGAGATGTCAATGTATCACCAGCATGGACGTACGACTTATTCTTATACGAGTCGAACACTCCCGTATGAGCTATTCATTCAAGTAAACTAGGATGTTTTGCTACCAAGCTACAACATACCTTTACAATAAGAGTAAATTTAAATCAAAAACTTCTTGCACTAAAATCGCCTTTCTGAGGTTTCAAAAATCCTCCATCGTAGCCTCCGTCAATTCCCCAGGAAAGAACCATCAAGGAAAAGCCAACTTTAAAGTCTCCCACTCTATAAGGACCCGCTTATTGGTTGACTATCTTTACATTTCATACCAAATTTGGGCAAACAACAACTTTTAACTGGATAGGAAGCCAACTCACCGTCTAAATAAATGCAACTCATCATGAAAAGAAACCTTATACACCTAATCAAGAAAGAAAACATTCGGATAACTCACCAACTTAGAGCCATAACATCGGTGGATTCATCTCAAGAACTCCTTACTATGTAGAACCCTATTCGTCCATAGGAGTGTCATACCCCACCTCTCCTTATTATCTTTACTGTCGGTCAAGGCTGGAGCAACAAAAATTCATGGAAGCCCCTAAACTCCTCAAACAAAGAATTCGTTTGGCAGGAGGATCATTAGGAAATTTGAGGAGGAACCTTGCTCTCTACACATAGGGAGGCACTTGATCGGAAAATGGGAGGAATCTTATTTCTCCCCACTCCTATCTCCTTACCTTCTGACCTTAGCCCTCGTGTTACCATTACCTAAACAAATCATAGCAAACATTTCCTAAGCATCCCATAACCTCCTACTCATAGTGGGTGTCGCGACTCCACCGATTACTAAGACTCTACTAGACGTGGTTTTTAGACATCCTAACACCTGTCATAACCTTATTCTCTCATACGCATGTGTTTCACCGACCCAAAAGTTTTCCCTAGAAGATATGGTAAGCTGAATCACAGGGCAACGTTCTGACCTTCCGGAGGGTATTGTGACAAGCCACTTGACTCATTAAATACCGCATGCAAAATGAGACATTAAAACATCCTTCCAATGTAAACAATAAGGTATTTCCTAAAGGCGGAACAATCTCTTAATAACTTGTCTCAAACCATTTAACTTTGAGAGATGTAACATCTTGTGACGTAACGCCAAAAAAATCCGACATAAAACCTAAGAAAACATAAAAAACTAAGAATCGTGTTTCGATTTACTGTGAGACTGCACCAATCTTCACTTCTCAAACCTTATAAACTCTACCCCTTCAAAGAACCTCAAATTATTTGTCACCCCGGGTCCTACCCTATATATGACCGGCGTCGTTAACATCTTAGAGGTCTCACACATCTATTCTTAGCTTCATGACATCCTACTTAAATTAGCGCTGGAAAATTAAACTTTACACTTACGAAGTGTAACTTAGACTTCATATAATCTTGTATAAGAGTGGATCCTACTAACAACTCAAACGAAACAACCTCTATTAACATATGAATCAATTTAAACATGAGAATTAATAATATCATTAATATTGTCAAACCGCCTTAATACGAAAACGTGAAACCTAGGTACAACATCCCCCCCCACTAGCTATGTCTATCTACTAAAGAATTAATAAAGCGTATGCATCCTCAAACTCAAGAGGACCTACCAAAATCTGGAGTTACTAGTTCAACTGCTTTAACTGAATCTTCAATTTTCCTTCAAGGCCTGCACTATAAGATAGTAATTGTATATGGGGTAGTACAACCTTGTAACTCAGTAACGAGTGGTATTCACATAACACAAAGGATATGCATATCAAGGAAAAGCTCTTCCCTATAGTACATGCTATTTTTGAAGTGAAGTCCTTCATTTTCCTAATTCATTATTTCCTGAATCTGCTAGGAAGATGAATATTTTCATGCATTTAAAGCCAACACCTCATTTTCTATATTAAAAAAGACACCGTGGAATTCATGAATATAATTTTTGAACACCAAGCAAATTTAATATTTTTGCTCCCTTTAGGTCGCGAGCTCCCTCTCCCAGAGTTTTTCTTTATTTTTTCAGTCTTTTCTTCCGTTTGTTGTGTAGTTCAATGATCCCCTTTGATCCTATGTTATAATTAGAGTCGCAATGATTTTATTGTATCTCATTGGCTACAATGAGATCAAGTAAGTTAACTCCAAAAGACTGAGAAAATGGATTTGACTACCCCACCTACAGTTTTATTCCTTCCATTCTTGTTAAATTTGGGCATGAAGTCTTTTATGAACCTCTTTATTGCATGCCTTATTTATAATTTTCATAATATAAAGATTCTAGGGAATATGTTCATACTCCAATTGATGAGTCATTATATTTTGCTCCCTTTATTTTCATAAGCCAATAACTGTTAAAAACTTCATTCTTATCAAACACTGATATTGATATACTTATGCTTTTGCATACTTAGTTCACTTTGAACTTACATTTCTTCTTCTTTGATCTCATTTTCACTTTGAACATGCAAGGTTGACTTAGGATATTCTTTTAAACTTCCATTCGGATCTTTCTGTGCAATTAGTAAGAATGACCTTATTCAGACTTCTCGAACCTCACCTTTGGGTTCATCTATTCAACCACCCCTCCTATTCGTAGTTATTTCTTTATTTATTTCTTAGTTTCTTAAAGAAATTTTTAGCATTTAATCGACATAGATCATGTGAGCTAACATGAAATTCAGTGTCTTCCCCACACTGAAAATGAGGCGGCTCACCGGCTAAAGTGAAACCGAATACTTCCTAGCTTTCTTAGGTGAATCCACTAGCTAGTAACCTATGCTAGCGACATAGTTTAAAAACTATGAGAATTTGGAGACCCTTATCCACCTTTGTTGTAGTCTCATCTCATAAGACGTACATGTGCTTGCACAAGCTCATTACTAGTATATAAGTGCTTAGCTCAATTTATCATACTTACAACTTTTCAAGTTGAATCATACATTATGGAAAATTGCTTCTAGTATGAGGTATGCTTAGCTCAATAGATGACTTGTCATACCTTTCTGTACTTGATTAATGTGAACTTAATTCTTACGTTATCATTATGGTGTGAATGAGACTTGTCTCACAATTTCTAACACCCTCTTATGCGAGTATCTTTAACATAATTGTTTAGGTTGCAAGTGGCTGTCTCACATTTTTTTTGGTTTTTGTTTTTTTTATTCATTTATTTTTTTTTTTGTTTTTTTTTGTTTTATTTTTTTTTTTTGTTTTTTTTTTTTTTTTTTTTTTTTTTTTTTTTTTTTTTTTGTTTTTTTTTTTTTTTTGGGGGGGTTTTTTTTTTCTTTTTTCTTTATTTAACACCCATTCTAGGTCAATTCCATAACTCATTAGCTTTTCGTTATTTCATTACTCACCTTATCTTGTTCAATTTGTTAGTCTTGTACCATTTTTTATGAAATTTATAAGGACTTATTCAATGTACTACCATGTTAACAAGTTCATTTAGATAGGTATGTTGGGACTTTTCCTAATCATTGGCATACCCTAGATTATGAGTTCATTGAGTTACAACTTGTCAAGTCAATATTTAACATGTATTTGGCCTTACAACAAATACCATATTTGACATTGGGCATATAAGATTGGTATGACTTAGTCATTGTCCAATTGTATTACATATTTTGGAAATAATATTGCTAACCAATTTATTGGCATAAATCGAACTTTCACTAAACACTTGTAATGATATTATCACTAGACAAGTCAATTAACCTCATGTATATACTATAGAAATCTTATCATTTTAACAAGCCCGTCTTTTAAATCATATGAACAATTCGGTTGCTTACTGTTGGCCAAGCTATCAGTTATTATTTGGCATTGAAGATTCATTAACTAGCTTTTAATTCTCTTCTTATGTCTTCTTGAAATCTAGCATTCCAAACACTAAACAACCTATTTACTTTAAACACAAATATAATCGCAACCTTCATTTCTTTCAACATACAATGAATTTCCAAAATGACTAGACAATTTCATCTCTCGACACAATTAGGCATTATCTACGGGATCTAACCTATAGCTTATTCGACATTATCAAATCCCACGACTTGAAAAGTGAGGAGACGAGGAGGTTGTAACAGAGTGATGGAGTGTAAAGAAAAAAGAGGATGGATGGGAGGTCGGTGAGGCATAAATGGGGGTCTAGTGGGCGAGTACGGATAGAAAGGAGGCCATAAGAACAAATACGAAGGAAGGAGCGCGAAGACAAATAGGGCCGTAAGAACGAAGCGGACTGTAAGGAGGGACATAGGAGGAAGAAAAGTGGGTAAAGGAAGGAAGTTTGGTGGTTGTTGTGGGTTGGGGTGAGGTTGGGGAAAGGATGGGGACGGGCGGGGAATAAGTGGGGAACCGGTTCAAGCTGAGGGAGAGAAAGACGTAGACATCTGCAGAGTGAAAAAAGAAGGGTTCAAGAAACAGAAGTGGTTGGGGGAGATCAGGAAAGGAGAGGGGAGCAAGAAAGAGCTGAGAGTATGGAAGAAGAGTATGAAGGTATTGTGAAAATGGGCTTGAGAGGAAGGGAAGGAAAGCAAATTCAGAGTTAAACCGAGCAAAGGAGGAAACGGGGGGGGAAATAGGGAAGAGGTGGAAAAAGCAGGAGAGGGCAGGAGGATAAGAACAAATGCCACGACCAAATATGGTTCAGCCAATACGGAGATACAATGCCTTGTTAGAAATCGAGGTGGTGAGGGAGAGAATACAGAGAGGTATGATAGGGTGAGCATGAGCCAGGGTAAAAGGGCGAAAAAGAGATAGAGCGGGATAGAGGCAATGACGGACCAGGGAAAAAGGAAATGAAAAAGTTAGAAATGTGAGAGGGGTTTAGTGGATTGGGAAACAAAAGGTAAAGTAGAGATAGGAGGAATTCAAGCTTGAGCAGTAAATGGGTTACAGTGGAGGTATATAACGAAAGAAACAAAGCCTACACATAATGATTAGTTATCACCACAAACCAACAACATGCTCGAGATTTGAATTATACATACTACTAGAATCGGAAATGGGGAGAATTAGGGAGATGAACATTTGAGAATTTCATTGGGAACAACCCTATTTTCGGTTTTCTTGAATTCAAAATGTTTGAAAAGCAAGAGAGAACCCATACCTTAATGTAGAATTGAATCTACGAAGATCACCCCATACATTGCACGAAAATCTTGAAGAATTGCCTTGAAATCACCTAAGGAGAACCGAGAGTATTTTTCTGTTTTTCTTAAATTTTTCACTGTTTTTTCAGTCGAGAGTTTCTTACCAAGTTAAACGTGAGTCTAAGTCTTAGAAACTGAATATAGACTAATTCAAATCAGGCTAATTAACTTAATTAAATAAATTAATTGGTCTAATTACAAAAATGCCCCTCCTAAATTGACTAAAAATAGAAAAGCATTTGACTTAGCCAAATTCTGAAAATTTGCTAAGGGTTTCATGTTTGACCATGATTTTAAATTAATTAATTAAGTTGCTAATTTAATTATTTAAGTGACCTAGGTTTATTACTAAACTACCTTAAGTCACTAGGACCATACCCAACCCATTTGGACCATCCTAGGTTAGAAACTAGGATGTTTCTTTAGTTAGCTACTCGGCTAGGGTTACCGGTTCGGTCTTAGGATTTTGGGAACACTACTTAGTTTATTTTAGTTAGTCCTAGGTTATTTAGCTAGTTAGGCAAGTTAGTTAGAGCCTAGGATTGGTTAGAAATCTAGGCCCCACGTGGCTTGACTCAACGCGCACCTGCCCCCTAACCGCCCTAAAAGAATTTAGTTGGGCTTGGTCGTTTGGTCTCTTGGCCGGTAGAACATCTCCTTGCACATGTGTTGCTGTGCACTTCTTGTCCCAAGGATCCTGACTATGTCCTTGGGCACTGCTTAATCTACATGATCATGTGCTATGGTACCTAGTGTCACGGACTTAGAGTATTTGCTAAGACTCCGTGCAGCACTCGACAACTTACTCACGAATCTTTCACAATCTTGTAAGCTCAAGTAAGCCTTAGATTTCTAAGAGAATGTAAAGAAAGACTTAGAAAGAACTTTGGAAGAGGGCTTGTATTAAGCTTGGAAGACTTTCTTGCAACTTTGCTTGGTTGGATTGTTGGATGATTTACAAATGAGAGGGCCTCCTATTTATACTACCTTCTAAGGCCCTACTTGAAAATAAAAATTACTCTACATTCCCTAAAGTCATTACACTTTAGTCCATATTTCTAGAGAATTCTCACATCCTAGAATATGCCATCTCTCCAAGGATCTAAAGTATTCTAGAGAATTCCCTAGTCTTCTCCAGAGATCTAGAATGTTCTAGAGTTCTCTACAAACCTCTTCACAAATCTAGATCCTTCTGCCCCGTACAGATTCCAAATCAGGTTATATTTATGGAGGAATGTCACACTCTCCACCACCTAATGATGCGGCGACCGCGACGCATTGTTGCAAGAACTCCTAGACTTTGTCCTTGAACTGCGACAAGTCTTCGTATTTCTCTCATGTGGCTTCTTCTGGAGTTTGTCCCTTCCAAAGTACGAAGAACGAGGGAGCTGATAGAGACTCTCTACTTCTGGCCACGCATGCGGGATGAAATTGAGTGTTATGTGCAAACTTGTCTTGTGTGCCAATAGGATAAGGTGGAGCAGAAGCAACCGGGAGTGTTGCTAGAGCCACTACCCATAGTAGAACGCCCGTCGGAGAGCGTGACCATGGACTTCATCACTTCCTTGCCGAAGTCCAACAGGTTTTGCACAAATGGGTTTGTGGGTAGGCAGATGTTTCAAATATGCTACATTCATGCCCTGCCAGCATGTGTGCACAACAAAGGAGGTGCTCAATTATCTCAGCATGTAGTGAAATATGTTTGGGGTTGCCGAGACATATCATCAGCGACCAAGACCCCTGCTTCACTTGGAACTTTTGGAATGAACTGTTTGAAATTCTTGGTAAAAAACTTCACTTTTCCAGAAGTTTCCACCCGCAAACTGATGGCCAGACCGAGCGCGTCAATGCGCTGTTAGCGTGATATCTAAGGCACTATGTCAGTGCGCACCAAAAAGATTGGGCCAAAGTCCTATATGGCGCAATTTTCTTATAATTTGCAAAGGAGTGAATACATAGGGTGCACACCATTCGAGTTGGTGACAGGACAACAACCCCAAACTCCGTATTTGTTGACAACTACTTTTGAGGGGAAGAGTTTGGGTGCTTACCATCTTGCCAAGGAATGGGAAAAGCATCTTGATACTGCCAAGTCCTACTTGAAAAAGGTAGATAGGAAGATGAAAAAGTTTGTTGACCGCAAGCGTCGTCCCACGGACTACAAAGAAGGTGACATGGTCTTCGTAAAGTTCAACCCAAGGCAACTCAAAGCACTAAGAGACGTCCATCAAAACTTAGTGCGTAAATGTGACGGTCCGTTCAAGATCATTGACAAAGTTGGCTAAATTTCATATAAGTTGGAGTTACCTCCACACTTAAAGATCCATCCGGTCTTTCATGCGAGCGTCCTCAAGCCGTATCATGAAGACAAGGACGATCCCAGTCGAAACAGATCACAACGGGCACTCATCACTGTACCACCTCGCACGACTGAGAAAACGAAACCATCATAGATTACCAATCCAAACGGAAGCGAGGTCAGCAAGCCAGTACCATGTTCCTCATACATTGGAAGGGTCAAACTCCAGAAGAAGCCACATGGGAGAAATACGAAGACTTGTGGCAGTTCAAGGACAAAGTGCAGGAGTTCTTGCAGCAATATGTCCTGATCGCCGTATCATTAGGTGGGGGAGAGTGTGACGTCCCACCATAAATCCAACTTGATTTGGCATCCGAATGGGGCAAAAGGATCTAGAGTTGTGAAGAGGTTTGTAGAGAACTCTAGAACCTTCTAGATGTATGGAGAAGACTAGAGAATTCCTTAGAATTCTCTAGAATACTTTACATCCATTTGGAATAGATTAGCATATTCTAGAGAATTCTACACATCCTTGAATATGCTAATCTTTTCCAAAAGGATCTAAAGTATTCTTGAGAATTCTAAGAAATTCTCTAGTCTTCTCCATAGATCAAGAAGGTTATGGAGTTCTCTACAAACCACTAAACAACTGTAGATCCTTCTGCCCCATTCATATGCCAAATCAGGTTGGATTTGTGGAGGGACGTCACACTCTCCCCCACCTAAGGATACGGCGAGCGCGATGCATTATTGCAAGATCTCCTGGAGTTTGTCCTTGAACTGCCACAAGTCTTCGTATTTCTCCAATGTGGCTTCTTCTGGAGTTTGTCCCTTCCAATATACGAGGAACATGGCGTTGGCTTGTTGACCTCGCTTCCGTTTGGCTTGGTAATCTATGATGGCTTCGATTTCTCGGTCGTGCAAGGCGGTGACAGTAATGGGTGCCCGTTGTGATCGGTTTTGGCTGGGATAGTCCTTGTCTTCATGATACGGCTTGAGGGCGCTCGCATGAAAGACCAGATGGATCTTTAAGTATGGAGGTAACTCCAACTTGTATGAAATTTTGCCCACTTTGGCAATTATATCGAATGGACTCTCATATTTACGCACTAAGTTTTGATGGACGCCTCTTAGTGCTTTGAAAGGCCTTGGGTTGAACTTTACCAAGACCATGTCACCTTCTTTATAGTCCGTGGGACGACGCTTGCGGTCGGAAAATTTTTTCATATTCTTAGATGCCTTGTCCAAGTAGGACTTGGCAGTGTCAAGCTGCTCTTCCCATCCCTTGGCAAGATGGTAAGCACCAAAACTCTTCCCCTCAAAAGTATTTCGCAACTAATGCGGAGTTTGGGTTTATTGTCATGTTGCCAACTCGAATGGTGTGCGCCCTGTGGATTCACTCCTCTACAAATTATAAGAAAATTGCGCCATATCTAGGAGTCTGGCCCAATTCTTTTGGTGTGCACTGACATAGTGCCTTACATAGAACTCTAATAGGGTGTTGACGCGTTCAGTATGGCCGTCAGTTTGCGGGTGGAAACTTGTGGAAAAGTGAAGTTTCGTTCCAAGAATTTCAAACAGTTCATTCCAAAAGTTCCCAGTGAAGCGGGGGTCTCAGTCGCTGATGATATGTCTCGACAGCCCCCAATACTTCACTACATTCTTGAAGAACAATTGAGTGGCTTCCTTTGTTGTGCAACCGGCTATTGCAGGCATGAATGTAGCATGTTTTGAAAATTTTTCTACCACGACCATAATTGTGCCAAACCCGTTGGACTTCGGCAAGGAAGTCATGAAGTCCATGGTCACGCTCTCCCACGGGCAATATGCTACGGGTAGTGGCTCTAGCAACCCTCTCGGTTGCTTCTGCTCCACCATGTCTTGTTGGCACACAAGACAATTTTTGCACATAACACTCAATGGCATCCCGCATGGGTGGCCAGAAGTAAAGAGTCTCTATCAGCACCCTCATTCTTCGCTGCCCTGGATGCCCAGCCCACGGTGTGTCGTGGCTTTCATTTATGATACGCTGCCTGATGGATCCGAACTTGGGTACATAAACCCTCTGACGGGTGGTAAGCAAGAAGACATTTTCTACCCAAAAGCGCCTGGTTTTGCCTTGGGCCGCCAATTCTATCAGCTTCTTGGCCTCCGTATTGTCTTTGATGCCATCCTTGATTGCGTCTTTAATGTCACAATGAGCTGTAGTGATGGCAGCAAGCTCAGCCTTCCATATTAGTACGCCGTCCACGACATTGCCCTCTCTGGCTTGTACTCCAAGACGTAGTCGAATTCGGCTAGGAAATCTTGCCATCTAGCTTGCTTTGGGGTGATCTTCTTCTGAGACTTAAAGTAGCTAGTGGCAACATTGTCGGTCTTCACCACAAATTTGGAGCCTAATAGGTAATGTCTCCATGTGCGTAGACAATGTACAATGGTTGTCATTTCCTTCTCTTGCATTGTGTCCGTCTTTGGCTCATTCACTGCAAAATTTTCAATGTATAGGTACCTCTCATACATCAAGACTCCCCCAATGCAAAGTTGAGGGCATCGCGTCAATGAATTTCGAAGGTCTTTGAGAAGTTGGGCAGCATCAACACTGGTTCTTCTGTTATCGCAGCCTTGAGAGCATCGATGGTCCTTGGACTCCTTGCTCCACACCCACGGCTTATTATTCTTTAATAGCTCGGTCAATGGGATGCTTAGCGAGTAACCACAGATGAACCTGCATAGTAGTTAGGCAAGTTTCCCCAAGGAAATTCACAGCTCGGTACCTTCGTGGGGTGCTCCCACTCGTAGGTCGCCCTTAATCTTTGTCCTCTTCCATCAGAGTTCTCCTTGCTGATAATATGGCCTAAGAAGTTCACCTGGTGGGAGAATGCGCACCTTCCTGCTTTGACGTAGAGTTTGGGGTTCTCTGATCCTAATTTGAAACTTCCTCAATGCTCCAAGGTGTTGCTATATATGATATGTCATCCAAGTCTACCACAGAACTAGTCCAGTAAGGATGAAGGATCTTGTTTCATCAGCGACAAAGTTTGGCGGGCGCGTTGGTTAAGCCGAAAGGCATTACCAACCAATCATGTCCTCCGCAACCTAGTCACGCCGCTGTCGTTTGCCATCTCCTTCTTGCAATGCGGCCCTTGGTAGTAGTCCTTTCCGAGATCCATCTTTGTGAGTCGTGGCCTGTCCAAGCCATCAAATAATTCCTGCAATCAGCGAGATCAAATATGTGTTATTGATCGTGACCTTATTGAGCGCCGGTGTGCGATCATAAGCTAACGACCCTGCTTTCTTTTTCTGGTAGTAATTAGCGCGCCATTAAGGTTGCGCCTTGGATTACTTATGTACTCGCCCTCGAGGATATCCTTCACTGCTTCCTTACTTCTTCTAACTCAGGTGGAGCCAGTGTAAGGTGTTGTGCAGGGGGTTTGGCTCTGACGTCAACTCTATATTGTGATCTACCTCGCGCCTGAGTAGAGTCTTCGGCTGCTCGTCCGGCTCACATCCTTTGTCTCCTCTTCAAGGACAGCACTCTATGATCGGCGGCAAGGACTCTAATCACCATGGTCTTTTTCTGAACTTGCAATGGGGTCTAAGAACGTCGGTTCTCCTTGCTTTGGTCTTCACAATCTGTCATGTTCCGATAAGTGGGCATGTCCCTTCTTTCTTTTGTACCTTACAATGTAAGCCATGCATGACCCTTCCCTCTCCATGACCAATGTCGTTGGAGGTGGGTCTACATCGTGTGCAGCGCTGAAAGAACTCTGCCGTGTGATAAATCGAATATGTCTAAAGGAGCGACGGTAAAGTGTTTTTTTACCTGCCACTTTCCAATGTCCCTGGTTTACTCGCTTGGGTGATCCCGCACACGAGAGTCTGGTGGGGCGTTAACAGTGCCTTGAGGTGGGTGTTTGCTTGAAACACCGTTCAAGCGCCTAACCTCGTTTGCCGCCGTTTTGGCATAATTTTTGGTCTTTCAGCCCCGGTTCTACCATGGCATGAGCTGTCGTCCATTGAATACGATGTGCTACATACGCGTGCTGAAATCTCTTGTCCTGGCTTCTCGTCTGCCTTGCTATCGCACCCCCCACATATCAACCATGCCCCACTGTGTGCGTGCCCGCGTCCTACCCTTGCCCTTGTGCTCCCTTCTCCTTTCGTTCGCGTAGTGCACAGAAAAGAAAAGAAATGCAAGATTCTCATCTCGGGGCAGCGGGGCATAGCTGTGGGGCCCTCCACATATTAGCATCCATCTTCTTGCTGCCTGCGTCCTCTTCTGTTGGTATAGCTCTGACGTCCAAACCGCTTGCCGTTTTGGGTTTGTGTGTGTCATGCTGGTTGAGCGTGTACCTGTTGTTCCTTCTCTTGGCAACGTCTCCCCACCTTAGCTACTACTTCCTGTTTCTTGCACTCGCCTTGTCATGCCTATCATTTTGTGAATCTGTTCAAGGCTTCAGGCCTTGTGTGATGGCTTCGTCTATGGTCTTGACTGACGCCGCTCCACTCTTCTTGGCCCCATTACTGCAGACGCCATGAAGTATAAAGACATGTCCTTCGTCCGGAGGTGGTAATTGGAAGCATTACAGTTGTGAACCTTCACATACGCCGAATGCTTTCCGTTTGCTTTTAATTCCAGGAAGTGCGCGTTTACCACTAACACGACGAGTTGAGGGAAGAATGATGTCTTGATTCCCGCAGGAATTGTTTCCACTTTTTGATGGTGCACGTCCCCTTCCCGTCTCGGACACCTTGCGGCGCCCCAGACATAGCCATCTCCAAAGCTACAACACTACTTTTTGGATCTTGTTTTCATCACATCTCACCCGACTACACTTGAATGTATTTTCTCCAAGTGCCATAGAAAGTTCTTCACCTCTTGGGCGCACTGATGCGTTTTACTATAGGGGCTTGGGAGCCTCGACTTTAGCCTCCCTACCCGGTTCAAGGATGAGGATCCTCCAACGTTCCACTCCTTCCTTGAGTGCTTTTCCCTTCGGCCTTCAACTCTGTATTGTGCCAAGCTCTTACCATAAGCTGACACTATAAGAATGATGGCGCTCCTTCTCTCAACTCGGCCCCACTGGTTCGCTCTAACTCCTCCGGATGTTCCTCTTTTACTCAAAAAAAAGAAAATAAAACAAAACAATATTGAGTCCTCAAGGGTCGGTGAACTTGCCTGACATTCCATTCTGCACCGTCCAGATCTCGACGGCTGTTTTTGCCACTCTACACTTGCGACCCCATTTCTTCTCTGGCAGTGACGTCTATGCATCTTCGCCTATTTCTTTCGTAACTTCCATCGACAGTCGAGGGTAGTGCTCATGTTAGCGCTTCGCTAGGGGTGAGCTTCGGAACATTTTCTCGTTACCCTTTGATGTTTCTTCCCATTCGGTTTCTCTTTCCAGCCATCATGCGGACTGTAGGTGTAGGCGCCGTTTATGTCTCCTTGTTAGTCATTCTCTTTATAATCAACGGCTCTGATACCACTTGTCACGGACATAGAGGATGTGATAGACTCTTGCTGCACCGATAATTTACTCACGAATCTTCATGATCTTTTACTTAAAGTAAGCCTTAGATTGCTAAGAAAATGTAAAGGCAAGACTTAGCAAACTTGAATAAGGATGTATTAAGCTTGGAAGCTTTCTTCACTGCTATGTTTGGATTGTTGGATGATTTATAAATAGAGGCGCCTCCTAATTTATACTACCTCCTAATTTCCTATGTAAATAAAATTTCTCTACACGTTTTCATATCTAGAGATTCGTACCATCCTAGAATATGGTTAATCTCTCCCAAAGGATCTAAGGTCTCCTATAGAATTCTAAGGAAATTCCTCTAGTCCTTCTCCGATATCTAGAATGTGCTAGAGTTCTCTACCAACCTCTTCCAATCTACATCCTTCTGCCCGCATTCGATGCCAAATTAGGTTTTGGATTTGTGGCGGGACGTCACCAAAAAACGAGGCTTACACTTGGATGTCCTCGTACCTAATGATGTAACCGTTGAAATCAAAAAAATTGCTTAGCTTCTTCATTGCAAGTACAAGTCCTAAACAAGCTTGGATTGGAGCTTTATAACATCAAAGTATTTTCAGTTACTGTTATACTTAGAAAGTTGGCTACACCCTTTAGCCAATTTTTTGTTGCTTTTTTTGTTTTTTTCTCTACTACCCATATTACTAATTATTCTCTTTGTGATGCCTATGAACCCCAATACATATTCTGAGTACCTAATAGACTCTCACTAGCCAAGTCCATTTTATGGAATGTTACCTTAAAAATTCCCCCCCCCCAGACATTCGTCCTCGACTGACCTACACATCAATTTTAAATCAAAGAGGGTATTTTTGCAACACATCAAAATACATGAAACTTTACTCTTTATGAATATCTAATTCACAACTTACTCTAGATGATGCACATCCACTCCAAAGCTTCTCTGAAGCTTTAGATCGTAGAATTGAGGCACTTCGCTAAAAAATTCACTTTCACTCAGTGCACATCACACTCATTGACACAAAAATTAATGTCCAACGCTATACAAAACAAAAACATGAATGCAGTATAAGTTTTTTTCTCATATTAACTCAAATAGTGCAAGTAATAAATACATAGTTATGGACTTAAAACACCACACCAACTACTGCACTAAACATTTAGGTTTCTAAACAAAAGCGACTTAGGAAGAGGTGAATATAACCATCAATCATTGAACAAGGTGAGGATAACGGGATCTCTGATCAACCTCGGCCGCCCATGCTTGATCCCTCAAAGGTGGTTCCTCCATAACACCATTACGGTGCCACCGCCTTGTTCATCAGGCTCTTCAAACTTGGCCAATCTAGAAAAAAAATGTCCCTGTAACCTCTTCATACGAAATGTGATCATTGACGCGACCCCTCAATAGGCAGTGATGGGATTTGGATCACGTAGACACTTTTTAAGCGCGAACATGAAATACGTGGATGAATTAGAAGCCAAGTTATTTGGGTAACTTTATCTCATCGTCAACAGTTCCCTACTCGCTGTAATGTACCCTCGATAAGACCTATATACTCTGACTCAACTTCTCTTTCTTACTAAACCTCATCACCCTTTCGTGGGTGATACGTTGCCGTAGACTTGATACCTACCTCGAATTCAAGAACCATCTTCCTGTTAACTGCAGAGTATTTTTTATTACTGTAAGTAGTAGCCGATCTATCCCTGATCATTTTCACCTTTTCCATTGACTAATGTATGATCTCAGCACAAGGCATGGAAGAATCTCTTACCTTATAACACCCAACTAGGGACCCATCTCCTGTCATAGATGCTTTTCAAAAGGTGTCCTCTCTATACTAGAATGGGTAAGCTATTATTATAGAGAACGACTTAGTTTCAAGTACATCACAAATCCCTAGAACTCAATAACAAATGCTCCCAGAAAGTCTTAAGGGTCTAAATGGTAAGATCTACTTATCCATCCGTCTGTGGATGAAAAGCAGTATTGAGCTTCACCTGTGTATGCAAGCTCTTTTGGAAAAATCTCCAAAATTGGGAAGTGAACTGGTCCTCTATCCGAAATGATATATAAAGGGATCCCATGCCACCTCGACTATCTCATCAATATACATTCTCGCAGAACTTCAGCCCTTTAAGTATACTTCCGCAGGAATGACGTAGCAGACTGAATCAGCCTGTCAACATGACCCAAATGGAATATGCAGTTTCGTGGGTCCTGTAACAAACTAGAAAGTTCCATTTAATAAGCCTCCACTTCATGTTGTGGATCTCAATGCTAGGTACGACTCCAGCTTACAGTGTTCGGCCTTACCCCTATGCAATTGGGGCCTCCTCCATAAACATAGAATCTCTCGCTTATACCTTCCCACCAAGAATCCTCCTTGAGATTGTGATACTTTTGTGAACCTAATAAATGGAAATACCTCGAGACATGACATCTGCAATAATCTGGGAGTCCATTATCAATATTAGGGGCCCACCACCCCTGGTATCTAAGCACACCACCCCCCTTGAGAAAGATTTATTAGCTACTCAACACGGATCTTTCACACTCATGAGTACTGTTCCGAGATGCTTCTTAGCTTTAGCATCTACAACAAATGAGGATTCAGAACTGGAATGAATTGAAACACCCCCACTTGATGTATCTATCAGTCGTACACCTAACCTAGCCAATGGGTGTACCTCTTTAACAAGCTCCTTCTTCTCATCATCAATATGACACACACTGCCCTATACTCAATCGGCTCAAAGCATCGGTCACTACATTGTCCTAACCTGGGTGATAGTGGAAACTCATGTCATGATCCTTGAAAAGCTCTAGCCATCTTCTCTGAAGAAGATTCAATTCTCTCAGTGTAAAAACAATCTGAAGACTTTTATTTTCATACTACCTAACATGTCACATATAAGTAATGTCCTCCAAAGTTTAACGCAAAACACAACCGCAGTCAACTCAAGATCATAGGTACGAATTCCTTCAGTGGATTTTCAATTGTCTTGATGCATATGAAATCACTGTTGCCTCTGAATAAAACCCACATCCAAACTACTCGAGAAGCATCAGTATCCACATACCCTTCACACTCCTCGGCAATGTGGAAATGGGCCTGAAGTGAGTCGGTATTTTAAGCTCTTGGAATATCTTTTCACAAGTTTTAGACCACTACACTTTGCCTTCTTCACAAACATAAATTTTTAAAGATGTCAAGGAGAAACAAGAAGGAAACTCCCTAACAAACCTATAATAGTAATAGCCAACCCAAGAAAACTCCTGGATGTCTGTAGAGGGAGGGGTCGCGAGCCCGCCCTTTACTGACTCAATCTTTTTTGATCAACCTCTAAAGCAAAATCGACACACCATGGACCAAGAAGTAATTGATTCTCCGCCAAAACTCAATTTCTGAATTGTGCTACAATGATTTTCTCTGAGTACTTGCAATGTCATTCTCAAATATTTGTCATGCTCTTCTCTGGTCTTAGAGTATGTGAGGATGTCATCTATGAATACTATGATAATAGAACCAAGATATTCACCAAACACCTTATTCATAAGGTCCATAAATGCAGTTGGTGCTTTAGTGGGACCTAATGACATGACAAGAAACTGGTAATGACCATACCTAGTATGGAAGGCAGTCTTAGGAATGTCCTCTTGTCTTACTATAATTTGGTGATACCCTGACCAGAGATCTACTTTAGAAAATAAACTTGAACCTTGGAGCTAATCAAATAGATCATCAATTCTAGGAAGAAGGTATTTGTTCTTTACAGTGAATTTTTTGAGTTGCCGATAATCGATACACATTCTAAGGGTTCCATCCTTTTTCTTAATGAACACCACTGAGAACCCCATGGGATATGCTCGGCTGGATGAATCCCTTATCAAGTAGATCTTTTAACTGCAACTTCAGCTCTTCGAGTTCAGCTAGAGTCATTCTATAGAGAGGAATAGAAATTGGTTTGGTTTGGGTCTAATGTCACACCAAAGTAAATTTGGCGTTCACGAGGTATCCTTGCAATCATCCAGAAAAAGACTCGGAACCATTCCATGGACACAGAGTCTATGGAAGGACTCATGTCTAAGTTATTAAACTCTAACCTAAGTTAAACTCGTTTCTAAGATACATCTTATTGGATTCCGATGGGAAACTATTTGGTCCTATTGGATTTGAACTACGCCCTCCCGTTCCACGCTCTAACTTATTCAAAGGAAACTGAAAGCTTACTATCCTAATTTCTACAGTCTCATGGTAGCATAGCATTTATGATACCCAAAATTATATCAAAGTCAGAATGGTTAATTCTATTGGTCAGCATTAGGAACTCTATTAAGAACATTTATGGGCAATCTCGCCCTTAATATTTAGTGCTAACTAAATAGTAACAGAAGACAAGGTGGATCCTGGATTAACATCCCATACATGCAAGTTCCCAGGGTTGACCACATCAGAGACTGTCTCCTGCTCCTCTTTACCTTTCAAAACATAGTAATTGGTCTCTTGCGAGGCTCGGAATTGACAGCGTAGGATAGGCAGACGGCTGAGTAATCGTTCTTGGCCTGATTCTTAACCATTGAGTCCCTATCAATGTCCACATCTTGCCACACCCATAACAGGGATTAGAACCTACCATGCCACTAACTCATGCAAAAGCCACTTTACCACACAACTTCTGTCACGCTGGGCATTTTATCATGCCTCTTGGGGACAGACTTGCCCCCATTTGGCATTTAACGTGTGGGAAGAAGGAGGATTACCTAAGTGCTGGTGCCGTTCTTGAACTTGGGCCTGTTCTGGACTCAAAGAGAAAACTCATTACCAGTGCTAGACACAAGCATGATCTGAGGGCCTAGGCTTCTTGGCCTTCTCGGCCTCTCTCCTCCGACGAATCTCCTCACCTGTTGTGCAATCTACTATGATCACCTCGTTAAAGTTCCACGTGATCAGCAACATTGGCTCCCGACATTCTCCTCCAGATTCCTTTGATGACACCAGTCACAAACCTGCTCATCTCATCCCTTGCTACTGGGACACCAGGTAAGAAGTATATTTGGGAAAGTTAACCAACTTCAAGAAGTATTCCTTGATTGACATACCTCCTGACATAGGTTGATGAAACTCCTCAACCTTAGGCCTCCTCTACTCTCTGGGAATGAAACCTATATGGGAAATAATCTCTCACCAGGAATGAAGTTTTGAGGAATATCCCGAGTGATGGGGGCATTCTTGGTGCCCGTCCATCTACCACTCATGTCCATACTAGAGCCACCTACTTGAGCTGGTATGAATCCCAACTCAGCCTTCTCCTCTGCATTAACATGCATAGCACAGAAAAATTTATGGACCTTGTCCACCAAACCATGGGGATCCCACTATGGTTCTGGACCCGAAGTAGACCTGGAGGATTCATATGGTGAAAAGCTCTCAGGCATTAGCATGGGTGCTAGCATGTGGTTATCCCTAGGAGCACACTCTCTAGGTCTGGGTTGTAGAGCTTGTGCCGTTGGAGTTTAATTATTGGATTTGGCAATCTAAACCAGCGTGATCTCCTTCTCCCATCTGTCAACGTAGTTGGATTGACAGGCCTTGCACTTAACAAACTAGGGCGTGGGGAGGAAGCTTGGTTTCCCGATCAGTTGTTTCTCAAAAATCTCTTCTGCGTTTCTTGTTTTTCAATTCTTTTTCGCCAGAAACACACAAAGAGGACGTTAGCTCTAGAATGAAACCAAAAGGTCAAAAAACTCTACAATCGCGGTAAAGAATAGAAGAAGGTTAAGATTTTGCCACCACATAAAGTGTATATCAGTCATGGTTGTGGTCAACTTCACAACCATAAGCTAGAAACTACGCAACGTGGTTGTTTTGAGCCTTCGTTCCTAGGTAATTTAACCTCATGCTCTGATACAAAATTTTTCACACCTAGGTCCTAGAACCTAGAAGAGACCTGCATCATTAATCTCTCAGAGGTCGTAGACAAGCCTCTTCTTAGGTTTCACCACAATCATACTGTTAAAATTTAGCAAAATATTTAAAACTTTTTAAACTTACTCACGTGAACTTAGACTTCATATAATTCTTATATAAGAGTGATATACTAAGAGCTCAAACTAAACAACCATCTATTAACAGATTGAACAATTGAAATGAGGAATTAATAATATCATTAATAGTTACCAAACCAGCCTTAATATGAAAGATTGAACAAATGGTTAAAAGGGAATGCTAGGGACAACATACACTAGCTATGTATAATCTACAAAGTAGGTAAAATAAAAGAGTAGGAACCTCGAACTCAAGAGGACCTACCAAAGTATGGAGGTACTAGACTAAACAGCTTCAACTAATCATCCATCTTCTTCAAAGACCTGCACCTATAAAGATAATAATTGTATATGGGTTAGAAGACACTTGTACTAATTATGGTTAAATTCACATAAACATATAAGGACTATACATGATCCAGGAAATCTCTTCCTATAGCAACATATCATTTTTGGAAAGTGAAGTTACTTCACTTTCCTAATTCATTATTTATGAATCATACTATGAATATGACATATTTTCATGCATTTAAAGCAAAGAACTCATTTTCTATATGAACATAAGACCTTTGAATCATTAACATAATTTTAGAACAACTCAAGAAAAATTTAATATTTTTCCTCCCCTTAGGCCGAGAGCTCCCTCTCCCAGACTTAGTTTATTTTTCAGTCTTTTCTTCTTTTTTGTTGTGTAGTTCAATGATCTCCTTTCATGCTATATTTTAATTAAGAGTTAAATGATTCATTTTATTCCCATTGCCACAATAAATCAAGTAAGTAATCCAAAAGACTAAGGAAATGATTTGACTACCCTACTCACAAGTTATTCTTTCCATTCTGTAAATTGGGCATGAAGTCTTTCTACCCCATTTTTATTGGCTACGCCCATAGTTGATCCTTTGCATAATATAAATATGGTGGGGCTATGTCTACCAATTTCATGAGTTTATGTTTTGCTCCTTTATTTGCAATAAGCCAATAACTGTTAAACCCTTCATTTTTATCAAACGTTGATGATTTGATATCTTATGCTTTATTTACTTGTTCATTTGAACTTATGTATTTCTTCTTCTTTGATCCATTTTCACTTTGAACATAATGGTTGACTTAGGTATATTATTTTATACTTCCTCGGATCTTTCTTTGCAATTAGTAAGAATGACTTAATCAGTACTAGTCGAACCTCACCCTTGGTATCCTATCGGAACACCCCTCATCTTCCTAGTTTCTTATTTATAGTTCTTAATTTTCTTAAAGAAATGTTAGCATTTAACCGATAGCTTCAGTGCGCTAACATGAAATACATTGTCAGGTCCAAACACTTAAAAAGCGGTGGTTCACCCCGGCCCAGTGAACGAATAATTACCTAACTTTCTTTGGGGTATCCAATAGCTAGTAACCTATGCTTACAACATAGTATAAAGACTAGGAGAATTTGGAGACCCTTATCCACCTTGGTGGTAGTCTCGTCTCTTGAGGCTTACATGTGCTTGCACAACCTTATTACTAGTCTATCGGTGCTTAGCTCAATTTATCATACTTTAAAACTTTTAGAGTTGACTCATAAATTATAGAAGCTTGCTTCTAGAATGAGATATGCTTATCTTCATGAATGACTTCTCCTCCCTTTCTATAATTGATGAATGTGAACTTAAATCTTACATTATCATTATGGTGTGAATGAGACTTGTCTCATAATTTCTAACACCCTCTTATGTGAGTATCTTTAACATAATTATTTTGGTGCAAGTGAAACTTGTCTCACTTCCTTTAATACCTCATTCTAGGTTAATTCCATAAATCATAAGCTTTTAGTTATTTCATTACTCACCTTTCTTGTTCACTTTTACTTGGTAGTCTTGTACCGCTCTTTACGAAAGTTATAAGTACTTGTTCAACGTACTATTATGTTCATAAATTCATTTAGATAGGGTATGTTGGGACTTGTCCCAATTATTGGCATACCTGTAATATTTCAGAAAATTACATGTCTAGTGGAGAGACCAATAGATCCTGAAGAAAGCGTATTTGGGAATCGTCCATAGGAGGGGACTACTTAACTGAATTTTATGGTGTTAGGGGCAGGAGTTGCACATGGTTCACCCATGTGGGGCCTAGCTCTCTAACTAATTTCTAGGACTATAACCAATTCCCTAAACTAAAAACTAAAACTAAACTAGGACAAACAAAATAAAACTAATTAGTGCCCCCGACAAACCTAAGGACTTAAATTGGGTGAAACCAAACTAGTATTAAGTAAAGAGAACAACCTAGTTACCTAACATAGGATTGTCAAAGGTTTGGTTATAGGCCTAAAAAAAACCTTTATTAATTACCCTAGGTTACTTTGGATTTAATTAATGTAGCAACTTAATTAATTTAATTTAAATGGACAAAATCGAATAATCACAAAAGGGCCAATTTTCCAGATTTCGGTTTAAGGCAAGCAAATAGACAAACCTGAGTACCAACCTAAATTGTCCCCCCCCCCTCCCAAAAGGTTGGTTTATGGTCTAAAAACTAAGGATACTTAGTGTGTTAATTACCTAGGTTTACTTAATTCATAATGTATCATATTAAAAAAATAAGTAATTGTAAACTGCGAAACCCAAATTCCACAAGGAAGCAGATTTCAAAGATTGCATGTTTAAGACACGAAAAAAAGACAAACTAGTACAAACCAGGATGGTCCAAAGGGTAGTTATGTATCGTAGATGTGAAGGGTAACAGTGTTAGAAATTCCCTAGGTACTAATTAATAAAATATATCCCTTAATAATTAAATTAAAGGGGTCAAACCAAAATTCGTACATTAACCTAGTATATCAAGAAACATCCTAGTACTTAACCTAGGATGGTAAAAAGGGTTAGTTATGGTTCCAATGACTTAGGGGTAATTTAATAATTACCTTAGGTCCATTAATTAATTAAATTATTCATTTAATTAATTAATTTAAAGGGGTCAAAACGAAATTCTTAAGAAAATTTTTGGATTTACTAAGTGTTGTGTTTTCCTAGTTCTAGTCAATATAGGAGGGGCTTTTTAGTAATTAATTTATTTATTTATTAAATTAACTTTTTAAGACTTATTTGAATGAGTAAATATCAGTTCCTAAACCTAAAACTCACGATCAAACACTCAGAGAACACAACATTAAAACGAACAAAAGAAAGAGCCAGAAAGTTCATAGACGTTCTAGGCGATTTCAAGGTTTCTCCAAGTTTTCGTTCAAGGTGGTATTCGTAGATTAAGTTCTACTTAAGGTATTGGTTTTCTGTCCTAGATTTATTTATCCAAAAGTATTTTCCATCGTCTTGAATCTATGAAATCTCGAAACTAGGGTTGTTTCCCAATGTTCTTGTTGAACATCCTTCCTCCCTAGTATCCTTGTTTCTAATTCCAATAAGTATATAGATGTAGTCTTGATAATCTTGTAGGTATGTGGTGTTGGCTGATTTTAATGTGTAGGATGTTGATTTGTAAATGTCTAATGAACCTATATTTTGTACATGTATGATTTTATGTGTTCATTACGCAATATAAAGAACAACGTTGCATTAACTTATGTCTGAAAGTGTTAGTCTTGAGATGTTACGGTCATGAGGTGTATATCTACTGTTAAACGTGACTTTTTGAAGATGTTATGTTCATTTAAGTGTTCATATGAGGCTATCCGAAATGGCTACTAAATGTTATGCTTAAACTATGTTATAAGGTTGGCTAAGAGATCTCCATGAAATCACATCTTGAATGAATGTTTGGCTTATGCCAATACAATGGCTAACAATACTTTGTCCAATAAGTTGAAGGGAATTGGCTTATAATGTTATCTTTAAATAATTAGAAGAGTGTCTAATGGCTAAGGTATACCAAACTAAACATGAATGAGTGTAAGTTTGGCTTGTGCCAATAAATTGGCTATGAAGTCAGTTTTAAATTTTCTATGCCAATACTAATTTATGCCAATCATATATAGACAAAGTATTGAAATGAAAATATAATCACATCTAAGGTAATTCAATGAATCCATATCCAAAAGGATTTGCCAATTCTTGGGACAAGTCCAAACATGCCTACCAAATGAAACTATGAACATAATGTTAATTCATTGAATGACGTTCTCATCGTCCACCAAATGTGATATGAAGCTTTCAAATGAACGTAAGAAAGAACGTTTGTATTGGACATAATTGAATATGTATAAGTTAGAAAGTAAATAGGGATGAGAGTTTAAAGAAGTGAGATAAGTCTTAGTTACACCTTAAGATTACTATGTTAATTTACTGATGAAAAGAGAGTGTTAGCACGTGTGAGACAAAGTTATTAACAACAAGAGATGTTATGAAGGATAATTCACATTTCATCAATGTAAAGAATGGGATGAAAAGTCATCAATAGAGTAATTAAACCTCAATTTAGAAGCAAGCTTCCATAATGTTTGAGTCAAACTCTAAAATATAAGAAGATAAAGAAAGTGAGCAAAATCACCATTAGAGTAGCTATGAGCTTGTTCTTGCACGTGTAAGTCTCATGAGATGAGGCTACCACCAAGGTGGATAAGTAGTCTCCATATGTCTCCTAATCTTCGAACTATATCTAGACAACATAGGAACTAGCATGTGGATTCCACCTAAGATAGCTAGGTATATTTCGGTCTCACCTTGGCCAGTGAGATCACCTCTTTTTGGTGTGGGGAAGACACCGGATTTCATGTTTACATCACATTATCTATGCCTGTTAATGCTCAAAAGAATGTTCTTGGTTCACTTTAGCCGTGATCCACCGTTCAGGTGTGGGTTAAACACTTGAGATGGATTCACTTTAGCCAGTGAATCACCCCTTTTCGGTGTGGGACAGACACTGGATTTCATGTTAGCTCTCATGATCTAGATTCATTTTTAATCGATGAATCACCTCTTTTTGGTGTGGGGAAGTCACTGGATTTCATGTTAGCTTGCAAGATCTTACTTTTAAAGATGTCTCTAAGAAAATCTGAAGAAAAGATTTTTTTTTATGGCAATGTATGTTCAAAGTGTAGGTATGGGAAACAAGAGGGAGCGGGGGGGGCGCACTTAAGAATGTCAATTTCCAATGTTTACATCCCTACTCTGTCGAAATAGGGCGAACATCGCGGCACGCGAAAACTGATTAATTGATTCAATTTAACAAAGTTTAAAAATAAACGAGTTTTAAAAGGGTCGCCACTAATTTTAGGAAACTAGGAAAACCCAATTATTAATATACGAAACCACGTCGATTCTAGGTAAGGGGTTTAAGTTATCCGAAGGGAAGGGGTTAGGCACCCCTTCGAAATCCAACAAATGTGGTTTCCCGACTGAATCATTTTTTTTCAAATGAGGAAGAATATAAACTAAACACCTATAATACAACACACACATACACAAATAAAACAATAATTATCGGCCTAAAGTTTGGCTAACGTCAATATTCACAAAATTAATGAATGAAATATAATTCAAACTTTTCGAATAATTTCAAGGAAAGCACATCGGTGTACCTGTAAAGGACCACTTAGTAAAAGAGTTAGTGCCAAAATAAATATACTAAAAATGAATAACTCAAATAATACTTAAGATAAAAATCCGTTCGATTGACATGGGGAGGACTCTAAAACCGAGGATGATTTTTCATCGGCACCAAATTTAACAATATAAAAATATTAAACCTTTAATAATTTCCGTCTTTTCAAAAATGAAAGGCCTCTAAAATCCGGCGATAGATTTTTCATCGGCCCTTTTCAACATATAAAATATATAAGGAACATCACAAAAACATAACAAACTTATCCAAGAAGAATATGGAAAAAAAACAACAACCAAACTAAATACCATAATTAGATATGGAAACATCAATAACGTAATATATAAAAATGAAAAAAACATTAAAATAGAATAATAACAAATCCTGAAAAGTTAGATCGCAAATAGTTGAACCTAACAATTAAAATAATAGTAAGGAATAAATAAATAAACATCGAATCGTAAATTGTTACTAATATTAAAACTACAATAACACAATATGTAATAGACTTTTAAACTTACATTAAACGAAAAAACCCAAAACAAGCTATATATAATAAACAGAAAACATTAAAGAGCTGGGAAATTAATAAAACAAGGCTAAGAAAAAAAAACTTACTGGTTACGGACAGCGAACCGGAACTCCGAGTGTGAAAGAGACGACTCCACCTCCTCAAACTCGAAAAACCACAAAAAAAAAAAAAAAAAAACAAAAAAAAAAAAAAAAAAAAAACCAACAAAAAAAAAAAAAAAAAAAAAAAAAAAAAAAAAAAAAAAAAAAAAAAACACTTTAAATTTTTGAATATGGGAACCAGAATTCTCAAAATTTTATGAGTATTCTTTTGTTTCCCCCTCAAATTTATTATAAAATATTGAATGAGTGGGTTTATATAGAAACCCAAAATAATCAAAAGGGTTAAAAACTACCAAGGTGGACATTGTTAAAATTGAAATTGTTTGCGTGACAAATGGAAAGGGGCAATTTTTTTTATTTGACTCTAAATGTTGAATTTTAAAATATCGGACCAAAAATTTGCTATTAAATAAATAAAGCTCCAAATCAAGAATTTTAAAATGTAGCCACAAAATTGGGGTAACAGCTGTCCCTTCGTCTGGTGTATGATTTGAAGAAATCGTGGAAAACTCAAGAAAACGAAAATTGACAAACCCAAATTTTGAACCGAACACATGGACCTTTGTAGAGGATTGCGGTGCATGTGGTGGAAGTCGGGGGGGGGGTAATCCCAGACCGGCTCTCCAAAAGGTTCCATGATGTGTTGCGTCCTTGTTGAAGTAGTTACTCCTGGTTTTTTTTTTAATCTTTTTTTGGATTTTTTTTTTTTTTAAGAAATTTATCTTTCGACTGCTCTGACACGACTGAGATAAAAACTCGTTAGCTTAAAGTTTGCACTTAAAGGGAGACAGTGTCTTTCACCGTGTCGACACGTAATTCCTTCTCCTCGACATTTGACGTCAGTTAACGTGAGGGATAAATATTTCCTTTGAGATGCACGATTCTTTTTCTGGCAGGCATGATGGTTTGCAGGGCATTTATATTAACTCAGCAATGCATGTCACAATTAAGTCGAGCGCTGAAATATTGACTCGCAATGATGAATTACTCTCGAGCATGAATATTAAATCGCAATGCAGAATTAAACTCTCGATGCATGAATTTGACTCTTATGCATGAATATGGAACTCGCAATGCATTAATTTTCTGCGGAGGTATGGTTTTAACGAGGCCTGAAATCTTATCGCGATGCATGAATTTTCTGCGCGGTATGAGATCTTCTCTGATGCATGAATTGATTTAATGCATGGGTATATTCGTGATGTATATGAATTCCGCAAGGTATGAAACTCTTGCGATGCATACAATTTTCTGCGAAGGTATGGGATAATCTTCCGGCGTAGGACATGAATTTTTGCGAGGTATGAATTTCTCGGAGGCTGAATGACTCTCGATTGCCATGAAATATTAACTCTCAATGCATGAATTAACTCTCGATGCATGAAATTGACTCTAGATGCATGAAATGGAACTCGCAATGCATGAATTTTTCTGTGAGGTATGGGAATCTTCTCGCGATGCTAGGAATATTGACTCCGCAATGCATGAATTAACTCTCGATGCATGAATATATAACTCTCGATGCATGAATATTGACTCTCGATGCATGAATATGACTTCGCGATGCATGCATATTGACTATGACCAATGAATGAATTAAACTCTCGATGCATGAATTTTCTTGGCAGGTATGAAATCTTCTCGCGATGCATTATTTTTACGAGGCCTGGATGGCTCGATATGTTTCCAAGTAACGGAGGTGGAGTCCGATACTGTCCACTGTAAACGAGGTGGATGGCTTGTAATGTTCCAACTGTAACGAGGGGAGACTCGATAATGTTCACTGTAAAGAGGTGGATGACTAGATAATGTTCCAAACGTTAACGAGGTGGAGGATCGTAGTGTTCCACTGTTAACGAGAGTGGATGGTCTCGATAATGTTCCACACTGTAACGAGGTGGAGACTCGATTAATGTCCAACTGTACGAGTGATGACTCGATAATGTTCCACTGTAACGAGGTGGATGTAGCGATAATGTTCCAACTGTACGAGGTGGATGACTCGATAAGTTCCAAATGTAACGAGGTGGAGACCGATAAGGTTCCAACTGTAACGCGTTGGATGACTTGATAGTGTTGTCCACGGTAACGAGGTGGATGTTCTCGATAATGTTCCCCCAACTGTAACGAGGTGGAGACTGTCGATAATGATTCCACATTGCACACTGAGGTGGATGACTCGATAAGGTGTTCCATCGGTAACGAGTGGATGATCTCGATAAATGTTCCCACTTTTGGACTTGTTAAAAAAGAAGTCCAGAACTTTCAATGAATATTGTGAGATCGTCTCAAAAATTTGTCGCAGTTTCCATTATGAAGCGAGAGGAAATCTGCTGGAGATATGACGAGCCGTTGTGGCGCCTACAGTATCCCGGTGAGAGGAATCAGGTTCACACGTAGTTCCCCTATTGTGGAGTGATGAGTGGCTGCAAAAGAATCTGGAAAGAATATCAGTAGAAAATGCACCAATAGTGGGAACATGAATGGAGAATATTGAAATAGGGTAATTTTTTGCTATATTCACAAACCTTAAAAAACAAAGACACAAATTTGGGAGGGACAATCCAATGCAGATTTTTTTTTTTTTTTTATAGTGAACAAACTCAAAAGAATTGTTTTTTTTTTTTTTTTTCTTTTTAAATAAAAAATGTGATTGAGATAGTCAAAAATCTTCACCACGATTGGTCCAACAGTTAGGATTGCAGTAAATCTTCCAATCTTTTTTTTTGTTTAAGATTGAATTAAGGTAATTCTTACAGCTTCAAGTTGGTTCCTCAAAATATACTTAAGGATTAACAAGATCCGTTATCTAGTCTCACAACCCCGCTTTTGCATTGTATCCAATCCTCCGGTTTTCAAAGTGACCCCGACAACGGCTAGATCTATTTCGCACATATTTGAAAAATTGACTATAGGACATTTTATCGCAACTGCAGCTCACACTCACACGCATGTCAAATGTGACACACCTGTGGCTACCCATCTGCTGCCCCTTATGTAAAAAGCTCACTAATGTAAGAAGCATTTAGGATGAGATCATGCTTAGGAGTTGTTATTGGCATGTAAAGTAGGCTTACGGATGGGTAGGATATTTATTGAGGGTAGAAGTGACTGATTCCCTCCTTGAGCGCACACAAATTTGTGGGCTCGTAATAATTGGTACGTCTTTGACTGTCAGATCATCTTCTGTTCTCCCACCTTCACTTCTTTTGAATTTTCATTTTAAACTCTTTTCCCCTTTCTTTTCTTTTTCTTTTCTTTTTTTGAGCTTTTCTCTTATCTTCTCTTTTTTTCCTTCTTTGAGTCCTTATCTGTGGGAACTTTTATTTTATTCAGTTCTGTATTATAGTAATTTATTCGTTTTTGTTTTTCATTTTTTTTTTTTGTGGAAAAAAAACTTTTTCTTACCCAGAACCTTTCGCTGATCCTGTGTAAAGAAAATTATTTGCTTTCGTTATTTCTTACACTTTTTTATTCTTTTTCTCTCTTTTTCTCTAGAAGTCTTTGCTTCCTGATTTTTGAGAGACTCAAATATCTTTACCTTGACAAATTTCCAAAGCATGTATTCTCCACTTTTTGTTTTCCTATTGTATAAATTTGCCAGATTCTTATGTGCAGACTCAAACGAAGTTGGGCCAAGAGAGGATAGTGATCGTAAGCACTCGCAAACGGGTAGTGGTGTAATATGTGGATGTCCAAATGGAAGGTTTAAGGCTCAAAATGGGAAAACTAAGGGGAGAAGTAATGCAAATTTGTAGGGACTGTAAAAAGGCACACAGATCGGATTTAAAAAAAAAAAAAAAAAAGCCTAACAAAATCCATTTCTCAAGACACCCCAAGCAAGATACTCATGATATTTCGCTCGAAAAACATCGGGTCCAGTTCTAGATCACAGGTGGTTGAACCCAATTGAACTATTGATCAAAATACTCACAGACACAATGAACATGACATATAAGGTGTAATTTATTCGTATCTTGAGTTTGAATGCAAGAGCTTTAAAAGCAGCACGAAAGTATAGGATAAGAGTGGGGAGGGGGGGGGAGGGGGGGGGGGTTACGCACGAAGATCTGATGGGTTTGGCGCAGAAGGTCTTTTCACTCGCATATCGAAATGGATATGTACGATGCTTGTTAGAAATATAGGTGTCCGACCGAGTTGAGAGGACATGACTGTAACGGTAAGTAAAGACAATTTTATTTATTTTTTTTAAAAGAAAAATGAGTTACCGAGACACGGAGAAGGGGTGCCTACGTATGTCTCCATTAACATGAGAATCAGGGCGTAGTTCAGCAGAGTTGACTCAGAAAAGTATGCCACAAAGAATTTTATGAAAATCTTGTTTTTTTTTTGAAGAGTTATACCGAACCCAAGAAGGGTGCCTACGACTCACCGAAATGAGAATCAGGGTGGCGTAGTTAACGTAGAGTTGAGACTGGGAAAATCCGCACAAACTATGATTTTTAAAAAAAGAAGTAAGCCGAATCCTAGGAGGTGCTAACGTATCTCATAAAACGAATGCAGGTACGACGTAGTTCGGCAAATATTGAACTTTGAACCATATGCAACAAACATTTTATATTTTTTTTTTTGAAGAAGAGATTAGAACCCTGAAGACGGGTGCTAGGTTATCTCATTAAAATGAGAAGCATGTGTTGCGTAGGTTCGACACATATGACTTGAAAAATAGGCACAAACTAGTTTTTATAATCATTTTTAAAAAAGGAAAAAAGATACTCCCGGAAGCCCAAGGAAGGGTTGGCCTACGTCATCTCAACGGAAAGATGAGAAGCAGGTACGCGTAGTGTCACTGCAGGATGAAAAAGGCGGAATAAATAAATTTAAAAAGATTTAGAGCGACTCAACGAGCAATTCCGATGTTCTAGCGCCCCCTAAAAAGTTTTTGTCATGAACAATGGAACTAGCCGCCGTTTTTTATTTTTTTAACCGAATATGTTTTCAGGAACTTTAATCACGTCAATATTATATCTTGTCGGGTGAACGAAGACCTACGAATTTTTAAGACAGTAATGATTTGTTGTGCTATTTGAAAATGTTTTCTTGGATCTTTGTCTCAGAGCTTCCGAATTTATTCACGAGTTCCAGACTTGTTATAGTATGGGACCAATCCCGACTGATGTCGGGGACGGGTAATCCCTACAACAAATAAGAGAAATTAAGTGAGGGAGCAGGGGACGTCAATGCAAAGTAATAATAACAAATAGAGGGTGTACTCATAGTCAATACTCCCCTGAATTAGTCGTTTTGACGTGAATATAATTGAGAAATGCAAGGACATCACTTTAATGGTCGCTAATCACTTTGAGGTACTATTGCAACTTTGAGACACAAATAATGTTTCTGAATTGCGAGACATAAATCAACGTTTTGCTATTGAAGAAGAACAACTCAAAAAAATGTAAAGTGTTAGTCCATGTACATAATGAGTAATGCAAAAAAATCACACAGTAATGAGAGAATAAGAACAACAACGTAAATACTGTTTAATTAAAAGGACGCAAAACCTAATATATATTCACATAGACCATTCAAGGACAAATTAGTGCGCGTCCTATACAAAATGCATTGTGACCCTTTTAGCCTAGGGATAGGACACCTAGAATATTGAAGGACGTACACGTCATATTGAAAATATTTCATTGCCCCAAAAACTCAAAATTTTACACAAATTTTATGAATAAAAAACCTAATAGGAAATACCAAATAGGGAAAATGTATACAAAAAATAATCAGTCCACGCAAGGGGTACGACTCTAAAACTATGCCTTCATGAAAGAGCCTTCGGCTATTCTGATTTGTTGTCATCTTCGGTGGCAATATCTTCGAATAGGCTAGTAGCTGGTGAAGCTATTGCTGTAAACCCCCCAAGCAGAACTCATAAATCTAACATCGTACACACATATGTAGAACAATGATGTTTTTTCCAAACCAACGGAGTACATCCTTCAAATTTTTAACACATACGTATGAACGTCCTTTTACGGCCGCTGGCCTTTCTGGGACAGGTGGTTTCTAATGGGCACAAACACACCACACCTTGGGTGTGGTCATCTTAGGCTATGCTTACATTCGGATCTGGTTAGTTCTATCCAGTTGACATAAGAGTGGCTTTTGAAGGACCGGGAACCCAAGCGGTCGAACAACACATTAGGCTGAAATTCACGGACAAACCATTGGACGCATAACGACCAATAAATGCCGATCATTCCGAAAAGGATTGAGTATTTTTAAAGGTACGGTTGCGGTTCCGCAAACTCCTTTAATCATAAATGCATACAATGGAAGATGCCATGAATGTAATAAAAAAAATATATTACACAATACAAAATAAATAATGAATTAACATACAATAAAGAAAAAATATCAGAATATAAAAATAAAAGGTATACATTAATAAATAAAACAAAAATTTCGCAATTTGAAAAATTAAATTCATATTGGTTACAACCTCTAAAACTCCTAGCGGAGGTCGCCATTCGTTTACATCCTACTCTGTCGAAATAGGGCGAAAAACATCGCGGCAACTTCGAAATGATTAATTTATCAATTTTAAACAAAGTACTTAAAAATACGAGTTTTAAAAAGAGTCGCCAACATTAATGTAGGGAAACTAGGAAACCAATTATTGTGTATTAACTACGGCAACCACATTCGATTCTAGGTAGGGTTAAGTTTGATACGAAGGGAAGGGGTTTAGGAACCCTTCGAAATCCACAATGTGGTTCCCGACTGAATTCTTTTTTTTTCAAATTGAGGAAGAATATAAAATAAACACATATAATAAAAAACACAATATACCACAATAAAACAATAATTATCGGCTTAAGTTTGTCTTAACGTCAATATTTCACAAAAATAATGAATGAATATAATCAAACTTTTTCGATAAGTTCAAGGAGAAAGCACCTAGGTGTTACATGTAAAGACAACTAGTAAAAGATGTTAGTGCCAAATAAATATAACTAAAAAATGAATAAACAAATAATAACTTAAGAATTATAAAAATCCGTCCTTATTGACATGGGGAGGCCTCTAACACCGCACGGATAGATTTTCATGCCCAAATTTAACAATAAAAAATATTAACTAATTAAATTTCCGTCTTTCAAAATGGAAAGCCTCTAAATCCGACGGATAGATTTTTATCGCCCTTTTCAAACATATAAATATATAACTGGAACATCAAACCAAAACAAACAAACTTATCCCAAGAGAATATGCGAAAACAAACACCAAAACTAAAATAACATAATTTAGATACTGTAACAACATCACTAACGTATATAAAAACTTAAACATAACATTAAAAATAGAATCATAACAAAATCTGAAAAAGTTAAGATAGCAAATGCACAGTTGAAACTAACGCAATTTTAAAATAATAGTAATAAGTAAATAAATAAAAGCAGCGAATCGTAAAAAAATGCTAATATAAACAAACTACCATCAAACAAAATATTGATAATTAGACTTTTAAAAAAACACATTATAACTACAAAAAAAAAACAGAACAGCTACATTTAATAAATCAGATATAACACCTAAAAAGAGCTGGAAAGAAGATAAAACAGGCTAAGAAAAAAAAAAATTACCTGGTCCGGGACAGCGAAACCGGAACTCCGAGTTTGAAAATGAGGAGAACTACTACCATCATCTCCTTCCCTCACGGAAAAACCACGACTAAAATATACTTATAAAATTTTTGAACTATGGGAACAAAGAAATTTCTCAAAATTTTATTGGACTCTCTTTTGTTTCCCCTCCGATAATAATATTCTTCTTATATAAAATAAATTGAATGAAGTGGGTTTGTTATATAGAAACCCTAATATATCCTCAAAAAAGGGATAAACTTAACCAATGTGGGATATGGATAAAATTGAAAAAGAGTTGTTATGACTGTGACAGAATGTGGGAAAGGCAATGTTGTTTTGATTATTTGACTCTAAAATGTATGAATTTAAAATCATAGGACCCAAAATTTGCTATTAAATAATTAAAGCTCCAAAAATCACGAATTTAACAGTTAGGCAAATTGGTTGTCAACATCCAATATCAAAACACCAACGAAGGTTCAGCAAATATAGGCAAGCGCCCAAATAAGAATGGATTAAATGACTCTGATATGATGCCAATAAAGGGGCAAGAAACATAATAGAACAATTCAAAGCTTAATTTTCTGGTCCCTAACAGTAAGATGATGAAATAAAGTGGCAAGTCAATAGAGGACTGGCTTATGAAGTGTTAATGAAATATAGAAATGTAATAAAGAATCATTGTAAGGATAGTGAAATATTCCTTAGTCCTTGGATTACTTACTTGAGTCATTGTGGGTATGGGACTACCAATGAATCATGACTTTATAAGTAAAAACATAGGACCAAAGAAATTATTGAACTACACACCACAGAAGAAGAAATAGATGAAAAATAAAGGGTTGAGTTTCCAACGAGAGTCTGGGTTGGGCATAGCAAATTTTCAATATTCGCGCGAGTGTATTCTAAATTATGTTGTGATATAAGGTTTGTAGTTTCCATAGAGAACCTGAGTTTATGTTCCTCGAAATGCATTAAAATACACATATATATACCCAAATTCACAAAACTAACGGATTAGGAAAGTCTAGTAACTACACTTTCAAAAAAGGGCATGTTGTTTAGGAAGATCTTTCCTTGATCATGCATAGCCTAATGTTAGTGTGTGAATACACCCATTCTTAGTACATGTGGTGTACTAACCCTATAGAATTTACTATTTTATAGGTGCAGGTCAGAGAACAGATTGAAGATTCATTGCAGCGGTTTGGACTCAGCGTTCTCCAGACCATTTGATAGGTCCTTGATTGAGATGCTACAAGTTTTAGTAGACTTAGTATTCGGCATAGCGAGTTGATGTTGTACCTAGAGTTATTTCATACATATTAAAGTTTTGTAATAAGCGGTTTTGGAAAACTACTATTGAATGTGTTATTCTTGGATCGGAATGGATTTTGCATTTGGTAGATGGTTGCCTTTACCTGAGCATTAGTAGATGATGATCTACCAAAGAAATATATGAAATATATGTATAATTATCAGTGTAAAAAATTTCAATTTTTTTCGCAAATTAACTAGATAAATGTGATGAATTGAAGAAGAGGCTTGTCTGCAACCCTCTCATGAGGTCAACGACGTCGGTTGCGATTCGGGTTTCCAAGAATGTGGGTAGTGAAAATACCCTAGGTTATAAGTTCATGAGTTACACTGTAATCAATCTTTTCTAGTGGTATTTGACTTACAGAAACACCATAATTTACATTGGTCATATAAAGATTGGTATGGACTGTCATTGGCCAATTCTATTACATTATTGGAAATAATATTGATGGCCAATTATTGGCATAAACCAAACTTCACTAAGAAAACTTGTTCATGATATTTCACTAACCAAGTCAATTAAAACTTCATATATATAATATAAGAAATCTCATTATTTTAAGCAAGCAAAAATTTTAATTCAAAAGAAACAATTCAGTACTTTTAATTTGCCACGCTATAAAGTTTATTGGCATTGATATTCATTAACAGCTCTGATTTCATTTTATGTCTTCTTGGAAAATTGATACAAACACTTAGAAACATATTTATAGTACAAAACATAAACAGTAATCAAAACATTCATTCCTTCAAAAGTAAAACTGAATTTCATAAATGAGTTAAACAAATTTCATCTTCTCGAACACAATTAGGCATTAAATCATCGGATTAACATTAGTTTTTTTTTTTTTTTTTTTTTTTTATTTTTTTTTTTTTTCTTTTTTTTTTTTTTTTTTTTTTTTTTTTTTTTTTTTTTTTTTTTTGGTCTCATCGACATTATCAACTCAATAAAACCTACAAATAATGATTAGTTAGCACCAAATACCAACAACATGCTCGAGATTTGCATGATACATACTACTAGAATCGGAAATAGGGTGAAGTAGGGAGATGAACATTCGACAATTTCATTGGGAACAACCCTAGTTTCAGTTTTATTGAGTTCAAAACGTTTGAAAATCAACCTGGGGAAAGGAATCCAAGATAAAAAAATCCATACTTTATTGTAGAATTGAATATACTAAGATCACCCTGTACTTGGCACGAAATCTTGAAGAATTGCCGTGACATCGCCTAAGGAGAACCGACAGTATTTTTCTGTTTTTCTTAGGTTGTTCACTTTTGTCAGTCAAGAAGTTTTTACCTAGTTATACGTGAGTCTATGTCTTAGGAACTGGCATATTGACTAATTAAA
>JAKWJA010002489.1:17513856-17600052 GCA_027704765.1 Solanum habrochaites | reverse complement strand
GATTGTTCCCTCATACATATATTAAAAACCCTTGATTTCTCTGTGTGTGGATTGAGAAAAAAAATAAAGGGACACTATTTTGCAAAAAAAAAAAACACAAACAAGTTAAAAAGAACGAAGAAAGGAAAAAGCCTTTTAATCGTCAAGTCCACTTGGTGATCTGCGAATGGTTACTTTTGACCGCCTAAATTCCAGTGGCCCAAGCTTGAAGGCACGAACCAAGTTTGGCGACAGAGAGGAAAGAGTCAGCGATCGGCGAGTTGTTCCACGTTCTAAGTTATATCGCCCAATTACATAATTGAGGTTGTAGACAGGCAATAGATTATCAAATGGCAATTGCCAGAGTTACTTTTCGGTGAGCCTGACTTACTACGCAAGTGACTTTTTGCATCATATGTTTTGGGACTATTATTTAACATTGAACATTCCTTTTAAAAAAAAATCTACAACATTCGATTTTGAAGTGAAATTTGAACATTGAGCCCCCTTCAATCTATTCTGTAGTTTCCTTATCATTGCTAATTGAAGTTTTGTGCACTATTGAGAATTGGCAATTGGGTCTTTAAATTATTTGACTATGGTATTATTAGCTTATTGTATTTTTGTAAATGGTTGTTTGAATGTGTGTTGAGATGTGATTACAATTACAATCGAGTTTTAATTCAACTTGTAGTTGCAAATTCATTTCTGACACTTGTGTGTTTTGGCTTTCCTTGAGATGAGGGTGTTCAAACTTAATTATTGATTGATGTGGTCAGTATGTATTGGTTTGACATTGGTTCACAACTTGAGATAGTTTAATCGTAAACCCAATTGTCATACATTCAGCTCAAAAGAGTGAATGGGACACTGTGTGGATGGTCTTATTTTTCCTTGATTATTGATGTTCGCACAGCAATGAACTTATTCAAGGTTAAATTTTTTCAATCGCTTTACTTCCAGGCTTAACTATACTCACAAATCTATAGTTACTTGTCCTAAAAGTTAATTTATCCATGTTTCTGTTTAATCACTCCTATATCGACTCACATCCCAAAAACCCCTCCTCATTGTGGTCATTTCATATTTTTTGTTTTTTTGTTTTAATGTATTTCAAACCAACCCCCCTAACATTTATATTTGTGTCCCCCCCTGATTTTGGAGAGTTTCCTATTTAACAACTGTATCCTATGACTGATTTGTACCATGTCACATTTTATTATTGAATCTTAAAAGCATACCGCTCCCTATGGGATTGAACACAACTCATTTAGTTGGGTTTTATAGTGACTAGCAATCTTTGACACTTAGTATTGGATGAAGTATCCTTAAAACATTAATCAAAATGATTTCACTGCTGAGGAGTGGTGTTGTTTGATATTTTCTTGGTGAAGTGAATTATGTTCTTGTTATTCATAGTTGAATCTACTTAATTCTAGTTTTGGTTTCTGTGTTGATGTCTTAAACAAAGGAAATGAGTGTCAACAGAAACAATGGTATCCAAGTGGGCCACCAAGATAACATCGACAACCTCAACGATGTAAATGAGTTGAATGTTAGTGACCCTGATGTAACATGTGGATTTGGTGTCATCCTCTTGCCTTGGACTAAAGGAAATGTTGTGTTCCACATTATATGCACAATACTGCAACTCTTGTAATTGAAAAGGTTGTTTGATGGGTTGACTCATTAGTATTCCCATGAGCATATAAGAAATTTATTGATGTTTACGGGCCGTTATCCTTCAAGAACATATCCCAGAATTCAGTCCAGTAGATATTGTTCCCGTTTTCTTTAATGGGAGAAGCATATAAGTGGTTGACTGAATTGGCAAGAGACTCCATCACTTCCTGTTAAGAGCTTGTCACCACATTTCAAGTGCGATTTTCCCTCCTTAAATGATGATGAAATGTAGGGATAACATCAAGAGTTTGAATCATTTTGAGGGTGATCCAATACGTAAGAATTGGCTACGATTGAAGAAGTTGGTGCTACAATACCCAACTCATTGTTTTTTCCAGCACGTGCTTCCTTGTTCCCGTAATACTTTTCAAAGCCTTGATTCGATCGAGACAAGGGTGTAAGCTGACAACTTTTTTTGGGAGGTTTGATTGCACAACCTTTATTTTAGCTGGCTTATCTCTTAGAATTTCTGAACCACAATTAAGCCAAACCAGACATGGTACAAGCAAAACACCCGGAGAATCAGGCCCCTCTCACTTTTAAATTAACAAAGGAGCAGCTTTAGAAAGATTAAGAAAGGGACAAAAATATGGCAGAGATCATGACCCAACTAGACATTTTGTCCAAAAATTTCATGGGATCTGATCTAGAAATGTCAATGATGTGGATGTTGGGTGTGCATATCCCGAAGAAGCGAAGTTTGCATAGATATATAATTAAGATGTGAAATTCCTAGAAAACCAAGGAGGTGGTTATCGTGAAAACTACCTAAGTTAGTTTGGAACAAAGGTTAGAACATGGATGAAGAGTCGAGAGATTGTGATATAGAGTGGAGAGATTGTAACCCCACTTGGAAGGAAGGAGATAGAGGAAAAGGATGAGTAAATTCCTCCTCACGAGCGTCAAAAGCCCATTTTGAGGATATATTCTCTCGTATTCGAAACAAGGTTGAAGGTTCCAATAAAATTTTGACAGAAATGAAGGAAGATGTATTGACCCTTAGCCAGACGATTACTTTTCACTCCATCTCTATCAAGCAGTTGGATACCAAAATGGGTCAGTTTCATCTAATTTAAACCCGAGACAACAATGGGTTGCCCAGTGACACAATGGCCAACCCCAAGAATTATGTTTGAGTGAGGACTTGTGTCGCCCCAAGAATTATGTTTGAGTGAGGACTTAGCGTAAGATTTAAATTAATAAACATAAAGTTTTGAAATAGGAACAAAGAAATGTGTATAAGGAACATTCTTTTGGCCCTTAAGCAACCAAAGTCTTAACATAAATAATGACAATTATAACTCTAATGAAACTATAATCTGACCTCTATGAATCCTCTTAACAACTATATGATGTAGGAAACCCATCGACATTCTAATGACCTAAGAAAATAATCGAAATCATATAAAAGGATCCTCTAAGATTCAAAGAGGCTCACCAAATGTCTCTTGAAATACTCACTGTGTCAATGGAAATCGCCCAGCGCTGCGTGCTTGATCTTGGCTACCCATGACGTCTACAATCATATGATGCAGGCCATTGGTATCCGCACATTTAAATTAACAAGTATTTGTGTTGGAATTCTAAATACAACATGTCTTGAAAAGAATCTGGCTAATTTACCTTTCTCAACTAACTCCCCTAACTGAACTCATCACTAGAAAGCATTCAAAACAAATGAAATATAAAGAAACACTGTTTAAAATATGAAGTCAACTCTGGGTGTATGAAAATATACATATAACTCTGAACTGCATGTAAGAATACAATAAACTATTTATTTAAAATACAATTACTTTTTATGGGAGTTCCTCTAACCGACAACCATCATGTTAGAGTTATCGTGATGATACAATGTTTTACCTCACGCTGCCAGTCCATACTATATGCAATGAGTATAGAACCTAAACTTCTAAGTGGATCCATTAGTCTATACTAACGAGTACTAAAGAAATTATCTACAAAGTATGAACCTTTTCTACCCATAATTGCTACATGGTATATGGGGGCTGTGAGTTGTTTGAACTCTACTCAATACTTGTTATGAACCCAAAATGAATTAGGTGAACCTAGTGCCTAAAATGTGTATCATGGGGATATGAGGTCGTAAAATGATCAAATATGGTGTTAAGAGTCAGTATATAGATTTTGAGAGTTTGGAGGCAAAACGTCCAAGAATGTCCGATGACGTTCGAAAGTTAGCCATGAGACGTGCTAGCGTACCTTAGTATGTGTTATGAGGTTTTATGTAGTTCTTCGAGCTCAAATTGATAGGGAAGGTTCCTCACATATAGAAGGACTCATTTTGGGTGGAAACATCTGTAAAAAACTCCCCAAGTACTAACCTAAGGGTGCTTGAAGAGGACCTAAGTTGTGAGCAAAACTGTCAAAAACCAGTCCTAACCAACGAGGTCAGCAACGGACCGTATGTCCATCGATGCCCCATCTATCAAAAAAGGGGGGGGGCGTGACACTAGCCTGTGTATCCTCAATCCCACAAAAAAGGGTCTCTGCCCAAGACTATGTTGCCAGTACGGTCCCTTTCTTTATCTCCTCTCGTAGGTGGTCCTCGTCAATTGATCTATAATTTTCCTGCAAACTTTTGGCCAAGGGAGGGGCAATGTGTTAAATTCCTCCCACATTCAAAAAAATGCATGGTCGGTTATTTCAGGTAGTTTTATATATTTTACTAGTATTTAAACAATAAAATACCCCGTTAGACTCTACATTCCAAATCAAAACCTCTCTCTCTCACATTAGAACTCTCACGAACACAATAGAAGAAGAAGAGAAGTTGAGGAAATAAGGCTCTAATATAAGGTATGTGAAGCTTATTCATTCATGAATTCTTCCATCCATAAAGCCCCCTAGTTTTCCTTAATTGTGAATCCAAAGAACCCCAATTCAAAAAGGTTGTGATTGCATTGTGGGTAAGGCTGTATTGTGATCCTAATATAGTGGGTAGGATTAAATTATGTTCATATGATGATTATATGATTTTTATGAGGTTTTCATGATGAATTTTAGTGTTTTATGTTGAAGGTGATCATGGTGACTTTAGGCCATTAGAGGCTAGATAAAGGTTATAAGTTGATCTTGTTAATTCAATTGTATTGTATGCTACTTGATCATGATTGAATCACCTAGTTTTATGATTGAACTATACTTGATTAATTAAGATTGATCTTTTTGAATTGAACTTTAAAGATGAATTATGGCTACATTCTCCTAGTAATGAAGAATGTGAGAAGAAATCTAAGTCTAGAAGATCCTATAATCTACCCATGAATGGAGATAGAATGAATAGATAAATAATGAACCTTAGGTTGGTTGTAGGTTTAGGACGATTGAACGAAAGTGATAAATTTACTTGAGCATAGAGAGATTGTAAAGGACATCCCTTTATGAGATAAAAGTGTTGGTCAAGTCTGAAAAAGAAAACCTTGGAGTATATGCTTGACTCTAAGTGGATATGCAAAGTGCGACGGATAGTCTAGCAAGGGTCTGAAATCCAAGTAGAAAGGAGATCCACACCTAGTATTTGCTGATACTTATCCAGTAGGCGTCCAAAAAAAAAAAAAAAAAAAAATGAAGCGGGAGTCTTTCACGTAGTTGAGTCAAGTTATCCTATTAAGATCCGCGCATATCCTTATAAACTTAGAGTGCTTGGAAACATCTCGTTATGTTTCAAATCAAATAATGAAGTTAGAATTTCCCCACGGGGTATCTAGTAGCGTGTCATAATGTGTAAGGACACTTAGACATACCCAAGGGTATCATCGTAGTGTTTCATGATTATTAAGGGATCAAACATACCTAAAAAGTTATATTGTAAAAAAAAAGGATCCATAGATTATAAGACTTATACATTCTTACCTAGTATCTGTATATTGTGTCAACAATAAAGATAGTGGGGTCTAGCTCCCAAGTAAGAAGTAATAGAAAAGAATCCAAAGTAGTACCCTTGCATAATAGTTTTATGGCCCATCATAAGTGCATTTCCAAGGTATAACCTAGTGGTCACTAATGAAGGAAGAGATTGAAATATAGAATTGGATTTAGAGTTTGCCTATCCTAGTATAGTAGACTAAAGATGAGAGAATCTTAATAAATGAAGTTAAGTAATGATAAATCCATGGATGGTAAACACGTAAAGGATGACTTCAAGATAGGCTTAGTTTGTGAGGTAGTATGGGCTTCCTTATGTAGATTGCAAAAACATTGTTTTTGAGGTGAGCACAATGGGATAATACTCTTTAAGTATGAATACCTTTGGTATCATTATGATAGTGGATTAAGGATCAAGAATGACCAAATAAGGTACTTCAGCTTTGGTATTAGAATGTATCTACCTTAGCCCTGCACAAGTAAATACTTAAAAAGTGGCTTGTGAATATGATTCATTTTAGTAAGAAGGGACAAAGGGGTTAGGTATGACTCTTTTATGTTTATGATTCTTTAATATGCTGCTTTTATTTACTGGTTTGCTTATTGTGTTTATCCTTATTAGTAGTCTCCTTATTGACTACACCCTTTGAGATACTTATGATTTTGTATGTAGTTTCCACACTTTGGTACAATTCGACTAACGCATATTTGCCTCGTATTATTTCTGTAGGGTCATGAAGAGGTGTACATTTCCGAAAATTTTACTTCTCTAGTATGAGTCTATCAGTTTTAAAAGAAGTATGTATTGGGGTAAATAGGCATCCCCAAAGCCCTAATAATATTAACAATATGGGGATGTTAGAGAATAATTGGCATAAGGGGGGTTATCCAATTTCTAATGTATTAACAAGTAACTTAAGATATACTTTGATGTTAAAATGCTCCAATCCAAGATTGTTTAGTAATTCTACCTACAATGAAGACCCTAAGCTAAATTTTTTATTTTCAACGCTTACACACATTAGGTACGAGACATCCAAGTGTCAAGCCTAGGTACCATAACACATAAGCATTTAAAATGATCATGAAGATTAAGCAGTGTCCAAGGACATAGTCAGGATCCTTGAGATAAGAAGTGCGCAGAAACACAAGTGCAAGCACATGTGCAAGTACATCTGCTACCAGCCGAGAGACGAAACGACCAAGCCCAATCGAATTCGGTTAGGGTGGTTAGGGGGAAAGGCGCCCTTCCGCCCGTCGAGTCAATCCACATGTGGACTACTTCGCCTGCAAATCCTGGATCTAACTACTTAGCTAACTATTTATCTAACGCTAGACTAACTAAAAAAACGAACTAGTGTGCCCCAAATCCTACGATCTAACTGGGTTGACACTGCCGAGTACTAACTAAATAAACATCCTAGTTAAAACCTACTAGATAGTCCCAAGGGTAGTTTAATGGTCCTAGTGGACTTAGGGGTAGTTTAGTAATTACCCTAGATCACTTAATTAATTAAATTATCAACTTAATTAAATTTCATTCAAAATCATGGTCAAAAAACCCGAACACCTAGCAAATTTTTAAGAATTTGGCTAAGTCAAATGCTTTCCTATTTTAGTGATTAGGGTAAGCATTTTTTGGTATTTAGATATGATTTATTTAATGAATTAATTAGCCTAAGTTGAAGAAATTAGTCAATATTCAGTCCTAAAGACATGACTCACTATAAAATAGGTACTAAAACTCTTGACTGACAAAAGTTAACACACGTAAGAAAAAAAGACACATACTCTCCTCGTTCTCCTTAGGCGATGTCACGACAATTCTTCAAGATTTCGTGCCAAGTACAGGGTGATCTTAGTATATTCAATTCTACAATAAAGTATGGATTTTTTTCTCTTGGATTCCTTTCCCCAGGTTGATTTTCAAACGTTTTGAACTCAATAAAACCGAAACTAGGGTTGTTCCCAATGAAATTGTCGAATGTTCATCTCCCTACTTCACCCTATTTCCGATTCTAGTAGTATGTATCATGCAAATCTCGAGCATGTTGTTGGTATTTGGTGCTAACTAATCATTATTTGTAGGTTTATGTGATTTGATAATGTCGAATGAGACCTAGAGGTTAGATCCGATGATTAATGCCTAATTGTGTTCGAGAAGATGAAATTGTTATAAGTCATTTATGAAATTCAGTTTACTTTTGAAAGGAATGACGTTTTCGATACTGTTTTAATGTTACTATAAATAATTTCTAATTGTTTGGAATGCAAATATTGCCACGAAGACCTAAGAATGAGAATCAGAGCAGTTAAATGAATATCAATGCAAATAACTTGAACTTTAAATCTGGCCAATGAAGTACTCTGAATTGTTCTTTTGATTAAAAGATTGCTTGCTTAAAATAATGAATTTCTATAGTTATATATGAAGTTAATTGACTTGGCTAGTGTAATATTATGACAATTGGCTTAGTGAAAAATTTGGTTTATTCAATAAATTGGCCCCCCATCAAATATTATTTTCGAAAATATGTAATAAGAATTTGGCCAAGACTAAGTCATAACACTCTTATATGACCATGTAATTATGGTTGTTTCGTGTAAGTCAAATACCCTGATAATATTGAATTGACAAGTTGTAACTCAATGAACTCATAACCAGGGTATTGGGTCAGCGACCCAATTTCTTGGAATCCACCCCGAATCGCAACCGACGATCCGTGAACCTCGTTAATAGGTTTGCAGGACAATCCTCTTCTTGCATTCATCACATTTTATCTAGTTAATTTGCAAAAAATTGAAATTTTTTTACAACTAATGGAAATTAACATATATTTCTATATGCGTTGGTAAGATCATCATATACTAAGCTCAAGGTAAAGGACAACCATCTAACAAATGCAAAATCCAAATCAAAGAATAACATATCATAGTAGTTTTCCAAAACAGTCTTATTACAAAACTTTTAATAAATGTATGAAAGAAACTCTAGGTACAACATCCACTAGCTATGTCTAAATACTAATGCTAGTCTAAAACTGTAGCATCCTCAAAATAAAGGGACCTAGTACAACATGGTATGGAGAACGCCGGAGTCCAAACCCTGCAATGGAATCTTTCAATCTGTTTAGACCTGAACCTATAAAATAGTAAATTCTATAGGGTTAGTACACCACATGTACTAATAATGGGTGTATGCACACACTAACATTAGTCTATGCATGATCAAGGAAAGATCTTCCTAAACAATATGACATTTTTGGAAAGTGTAGTTACTAGACTTTCCTAATCCATTAGTTGTGAATTGTGGTATATATATGATGTATTTTAATGCATTCGAGGAACACAACTCATTTTCTATGTGATTACAAGACATTATAATCATCAACATAATTTTAATTCAATCTATGTCTCTATTGGTGTGTAGTTCACAATAATTTCTTGGTCCTATGTTTTTAACTTATAAGTGCAAGATAATTGTAGTCACCTACCCACAAGACTCAAATAGTAATCCAAGGACTAGGAATGATTTCATATCCTTACAATGAGCATTTATTACATATGTATATTCATTAACAATTCATAAAGCCTATCTCTATTGACTATGGCCACTTAATCATTTCCACCATATTAATGTTAGGGAAGAAATGAAGCTTTGATTTGTCTATTATGTTTCTATGCCCCTTTATTGGGATCATATAAGAGTCATTATAATCCAATCTTATTTGGCTGTGCCATATTGCGAACTTCGTTGGTGGTGATATTGGAAATTGACACTTAAGCTCTTAGTTTCATACCTCACATGGAACATACATTTCCCCATTTTTCAAAATTTTTTTCTTTTATTTCTGCTTTCTTAGAGGAGCATCTTTAAAGTAAGATCATTGCAAGCTAACATGAAATCCAGTGACTTCCCCATACAAAAAGAGTATTTCATCGATTAAAATGAATCTAGATCATGAGAGGCTAAACATGAAATCCAGTGTCTGTCCCACCACAGAAAAGGGGTGGGGTGGGTTTGATTCACTGCTAAAGTGAACCATTCTGCAAGTGTTTACCACACAACCTGAAGGGTGGATCACGGCTAAAGTGCCCAAGAACATTCTTTGAGCATTAACAGGCATAGATAATTTGATTGTAAACTGAAATCCGGTGGTCTTCCCCACCACCTAAAGAGGTGATCTAACTGGCCAAGGTGAGACAGAAATATTTAACATAGCTATCTTAGGTGGAATCTACAGTTAGTTACTATGTTGGCTAGATATTATAGTTCGAGCGTAGGGGGACATATGGAGACCTACTTATCAACCCTGGTGGGCTAGACTATCTCATGGACTTACAAGTGCAAGAAACAGGCTCATAGCTTACTCTACAGGTGATTTTTCATGTCTTTATCTTCTTATATTTTAGAGTTACTCAAACATTATGGAAGCTTGCTTCTAAATTGAGGTTTAATTACTCTATTAATGACTTTTCATCCCATTCTTTACATTGATGAAATGTGAATTATCCTTACATAACATCTCTGTTGTTAATGAGACTTGTCTCACACGTTCTAACACTCTCTTTCATCAGTATAATAACATAGTATCTTAGGTGTAACTAAGACTTGTCTCACTTCCTTTAAACCCTCATTCTGTTTACTTTCTTAACTTATACATATTCAATTATGTCAATACTAACTTTACTTGCTTACGTTCATTTGAAAGCTTTTTATCATCGTTTGTGGACGATGAGAACTTCATTCGATGAATTACATATGTTCATAGTTCATTTGGTTAAGGGCAATGTTGGACTTTCCAATGATTGGCATGCTTGGATAGGATTCATTGAATTACCTTAATGTGATTATTTGTCATTTCAATACTTTGTCTATATATGGGTTGATAAAATAGTATTGTCATAGAAAATTTTAAAAATTACTTCATAGCCAATTTATTGGCAAGCAAAACTTACACTCTCATGGGTTAGTTTTGTATACCTTAGCCATTAGAAATCTTTTAATTATTAAAGAAACATTATAAGCCAATTCCCGCAACTATTGGACAAAGAGTGTTAGCCATTGTATGGCATAAGCCAAAACATTCATTCAGATGTGATTCATAGAGATCTCTTACCAACCTTATAACAGAGTTTAAGCAAACATTTAGTAGTTTAGAGACATTTCGGGATAGCCTTCATATTGGAACACTTAAATGAACATAACATCTTCAAAAAGTCACGTTTAACAGTAGATATACACCTCATGACCGTAAGATCTCAAGACTAACACTTTCAGACATAAGTTAATGCAACATTGATCTTTATATTGCGTAATGAACACATAAAATCATACATGTACAAAATATAGGTTCATTAGACATTTACAAATCAACATACTACACATTAAAATCAGCCAACACCACATACCTACAACATTATCAAGACTACATCTATATACTCATTGGAATCGGAAACAAGGATACTAGGGAGAAAGGACGTTCAACAAGAACATTGGGAAACAACCCTAGTTTCGAGATTTCATAGATTCAAGACAATGGAAAATACTTTTAGAAAAAGAAACTAGGATTTAGAAACCAATTACCTTACGTAGACCACTTAATTACGAAGACCAACCTTGAACGAAAACTGGAGAAGGAAAGAAAACCTGAAATCGCCTAGAACGTTCTATGAACTTTCTGGCTCTTTTTTTTTTGTTCGTTTTAATGTTTGTGTTCCTGAGTGTTTGATCGTGAGTTTTAGGTTTAGGAACTGAACTTTACTCATTCAAATAAGTCTTAATAAGTTAATTTTAATAAAAATAAATAAATTAATTACTTAAAAAGCCCCTCCTATATTTGACTAGAAACTAGGAAAACACAACACAGTCAAATCAAAAGAATTTTTTAAGAATTCGTTTTCACCCCTTTAAATTAATTAATAAATGAATAATTTAATTAAGTAATGGACCTGAAGGTACTATTAAATTACCCTAAGTCATGGAAACCTAACTACCCCTTTTTACCATCCTAGGTTAAAGTACTAGGATGTTTTTGATATTACTTAGGTTAATGTACGAATTTTGGCTTGACCCCTTAAATTTAATTAATTAAATGGATAATTTATTGATTAATGGACCTAGGGTAATTCTAACAGTACCTTAATCCTTTATGACAATAAACTAACCATTGGACATCCTTGGTGTGGGTTACTAGGTTGTCTTTTTTCTTGTCTTAACTGAAATCTTGAACTGCTCTGTTGACTTTAGTTTAGCCTTTTTAAAGTAATTATTTAATATGATAAATTAATTAATTAAGAAACCTAGGGTAATTACTAAAATATCCTTAAGTTTTTAGGACCAAAGCCAACCCTTTCGACAATTTTAGGTTAGGTACTAGGTTGTCTTTTGCTTGCCTTAACCGAAATCTGGAAATTGCTTTGTGATTTGATTTTGTCCATTTAAATTAATTAATTAAGTTGCTACATTAATTAATCAAGTAACCTAGGGTAATTAATAAAGTTTTTTAGGACTATAACCAACCTTTTGGACAATCTTAGGTTAGGTACTAGGTTGTCTCTTTAACTTAATACTAGGTTGGTGTCACCCAATTTAAGTCTTAGGTTGTCGGGTTCACTAATTAGTTTATTTTGGTTTGTCCTAGGTTATTTAGTTAGTTAGGGAATTAGGTTAGAGTCTAGAATTAGTTAGAGAGCTAGGCCCCACATGGGTGAACCCATGTGCACGCCTGCCCCGTAACTACCGTAACCAAATTCAGTTAAGGTAGTCCCCTCCTATGACCGATTCCCAAATACGCTTTCTTAAAGATCTATTGGGCTCTCCAGTAGACATGTAATCTTCCGAAATGTTACAGGTATGCCAATGATTGGGACAAGTCCCAACATACCCTATCTAAATGAATTTATGAACATAATAGTACGTTGAACAAGTACTTATAACTGTCATAAAGAATGGTACAAGACGACAACTAAAAGTGAACAAAACGGTGAGTAATGAAATAACTAAAGCTTATGAGTATTGAATAACCTAGAATGAGGATTAAAGAAGTGAGACAAGTTCACCTTTGCACAAAAAATTATGTTAATGATACTCACATAAGAGGGTTTAGCAAATCATGAGACAAGTCTCATTCACACACCATAGATAATTGTAAGATTTAAGTTCACATTCATCAATTATAGAAAGGGAGGAGAAAGTCATTCATGAAGAAAGCATATCTCTACTAGAAGCAGCCTTCTATAAATGAGTCAACTCTAAAAGTTTTAAAGATGATATATGGAAGCTAAGCACCGATAGACTAGGAAAAGGTTGTGCAAGCACATGTAAGCCCCTCATGAGACGAGACTACACAAGGTTGGATAAGGGTCTCCAAAAATTCTCTAGTCTTTATACTATGTTGTAAGCAGTAGGTTACAGCTATTGGATACCCCAAAAGAACGCTAGGAATTATTCGGTTTCACTTGGCCAGGTGGAACCACCATTTTTAAGTGTGGGAAAGGACACTGGATTCATGTTAGCTACATGATCTATGTCGTTAAATGCTAAAGATTTCTTGTAAGAAACTAAGAAAAATAAATAATACCAGAACTAGGAAGATGAGGGGTGGTTTCGAATAGGATGAAAGGGTGAGGCTCGACTAAAGTAAGATGTGTCATTCTTACTAATTGCACAGAAAGATTCCGAATGAAGTTTAAAAAATGTACTAAGTCAACCTAGATGTTCAAAAGTGAAAATGTGATCAGGCGAATAAATGTAAAGTTCAAAGTTGAACTAAGTAAAGCAAAGAACGCAAAGTATATCAAATCATCAACGTTTTTGTTGTAAGATGAAGTTTTAACAGTTTTGGTTATGCCAAATAAGGAGCCAAAAACATAATGACTCATGAATTGGAGTATGAACATTATTCCCCACCATATTTCTTATTTGCAAATGATAAACAATGGGCGTAGCCAATAAAAATGGGGTTATAAAGACTTCAGGCCCAATTTAACAAGAATGGAAAGGCATAACTGTGGTAGGGTGTCAAATCATTCCTAGTCTTTTGGAATACTTACTTGGAGTGATTGGGCAATGGGAAAATAAAATGAATCATTTACTCTTAATTAAAACATAGCCATGAGGATATCATTGAACTACACAATAAAAAGAAGAAAGAAAGAAGAAGAAAAGACTGAAAAATAAAAACTAGTCTGGGAGAGGGAGCTCTCGGACTAAGGGGAGGGAAAAAATATAAATTTTTGTGAGTTGTTCTAAACTTATGTTTAATGATTCAAAGGGTCTTATGTTCATATGAAAATGAGTTCTTTGCTTTAACTGCATGAAATTATGTCATTCATAGTTGATTCATAAATAAACGAATAGGAAAGTGAAGTAACCACTTCCAAAAATTGATAGTTGCATAGGAGAGATTTCCGGTATCATGTATAGAGTCCTTATGTGTTTATGTGAATTTAACCCTAATTAGTACAAAATGTCTAATAACCCCATATACAATTACATCTTTATAGGTGCAGGTCTTTGAAGAAGATGGAAGATTAGTTGAAGCTGTTTAGACTAGTACCTCCATACTTTGGTAGGTCCTCTTGAGTTCGAGGATGCCTACGCTTTATTTTCTATCTTTGGTAGATTATACATAGCTAGTGGATGTTGTCCCTAGCATTCCCTTTTAACCATTTGTTCAAGCTTTCATATTAAGGCTGGTTTGGCAACTATTAATGATATTATTAATTCTCCATTTCAATTGTTCAATCTGTTAATAGATGGTTGTTTAGTTTGAGCTCTTAGTATATCACTCTTATATAAGAATTATATGAAGTCTAAGTTCACTTGAGTAAGTTTAAAAAGTTTTAAGTATTTTGCGAAATGTACAGATGAATTGTTGATAAAACCTAAGAAGAGACTTGTCTGCCACCTCTGAGAGATTAATGATGCCGATCTCTCTAGGGTCTGACCTAGGCGTGAAAAATTCTGGTATCAGAGATGAGTTTGTTAAATTACCTAGGAACGGAAGGCTCAAAACAACCACGTTGCGTAGTTTCTAGCTTATGGTTGTGAAGTTGACCACAACCATGACTTAGAGACTTAGTGATTGTAAGAATCTTACCTTCTTCTACTCTTTATCCTGCCTTGTAGAGTTTTGACATTTTGTTTCATTCTAGAATCTAACTTCCTTCTTGTGTGTGCTTGTAGAAAAAGAATGAAAACAAGAAACGCAGGAAGGAGAGTTTGAGAAACAACTGATGGGGGAAACCAAGATCCTCCCCAAGCCCTAGTTGTTGAAGTGCAAGTGCCTGTCAACCCAACTACGTTGACAGATGGAGAAGTGAGAGCAACGCTGGTTTAGATTGCCAAAGCCATCATTACTCAGGCACAAGCTATCACAACCCAAACCACTAGAGAGGGTGCTCCTAGGGAGAACCCACATGCTAGCACCATGGCTAGAATGCTGAGAGCTTTCACCATATGAATCCTCCAGTATACTTCGGGTCCAGAACCAATGATGATCCCCATGAGTTTGTGGACGAGGTCCATTAAGATTCTCGTGCTATGCATGTTAATGAAGAGGAGAAGGCTGAGTTGGCTGCATACCAGCTCAAGGATGTGGCTCAGGTATGGTACATGATGTGGGTAGTTGGACGAGCACCCAGAAGATTGCCCCCCAATCTCTCGGGGCATGTCCAAAACTTCAGTCCTGGAGAGAATTTTCCTGATATTTCGGTTCTTTTCCTTTTTCCTAGATAGGTTCTTTCCCAGAGATTAGAGAGAGAATAAGGTTGAGGAGTTCACCAACCTATGTTAGAGAGGTATGTCAATCAAGGAATACTCCTTGAAGTTTGTTAAACTTTCCAAATATACTTCTTCCCTGGTGTCCAGTAGCAGGGATTTGATGAGCAGGTTTGTGACTGGTGTATCAAAGGATCTGGAGGAGGAATGTCGGGAAGCCATCTTGCATGATAACGTGGACTTTACTAGGTTGATAGTACATGCACAACAGGTGGAGAAGATTGTCGGAGGAAGAGAGGCAGAGAAGGCAAGAAGCCTAGGACCTTGGATCAGGCTGGTTCTAGCACTGGTAGGAGTTCTCTTTTAGTCCAGAACAGGCCTAAGTTCAAGAAAGGGCACCAGCACTCAGGTAATCCTACTCCTTCCAGCAACACTAGTGCCAAATGGGGCAAGTATGGCTCAAGAAGGGCAATGATAAAAATGTCCAGCTTGACAGAAAGTTGTGTGGTAAGTGTGGCCGTTTGCATGGAGGTGAGTGCATGTTAGGTTCTAATGCCTGTTATGGGTGTGGCATGAGTGGACATATGATCAGGGACTTCCCATATGTGAAGAATCAGGCCAAGAAAGATACTCAGTCTCAGCCTAATCCTACTGCTGCAATCGAGCCTCGCAAGAGGAACAATATCTATGTTTTGAAAGTTAGAGAGGAGCAGGAGAAGTCAGCTGATGTGGTCACTGGTTACTTGCATGTATGCATTGTTAGATCCAGGATCCACCTTGTCTTCTGTTACTCATTTAGTAGCTACTAAATATGAATTGCTTCCAAGATCTTACCATGCAACCTTTTCTCGTTTAGTACTCGCCAAATGAGACAACATTAGAGATGAACGAGTATATAGAGATTTTCCCATAACTATTCTTAATAGCGTTTACCTTGCTGACCAAATTAGATTAACATTTCTTGATTTTGATATAATTTTTGGTTATGGATTGGCTCCATAAATTCTAGCGACCATAAGACTGAGAATAGGTATTAAGGTTTCATTTCCCATCCCCAATAAGTTCGAGCTGGAACAGGAAGGGCGTAGTTCAAATCCATAGGCCCAAATAGTTTTTCCCATCTTAGAGGAGCGCAATAAGAGGTTATCTAAGGATGGCATTTATATACCTACTTAGTGAGAGTTACTAATTAGAACATGAAGTTCCTTCCAATAGACTCTGTGTCCATATTGAATGAGTTTCAAAATGTCTTTTTTCTAGATGATTTGCAAGATTACCTCGTGAACGCCAAATTTACTTTGGTGTTACTCATCCCCAACCCAAACCAATTTCACTTCCTCTACTATAGAGAGGACAGTGGGTAGCCGAAGGAGAGAAGGATACAGAAGCGGTAATGGGAAGAGAAGAATACCTAGTTGAACTCGTAGCGCTGAAGTTGCCAGTTAAAAGATCTACTTGATAAGGGATTCATCCAGCCCGCGCATATCCCATGGGGTTCCTCCAGGGTTTTTCATTCAGAAAAAGTTGGGAACCGTTAAAATGTGTATCGATTAATCGGCAACTCAACAAATTCACTTAAAGAACAAATAACCTTCTTCCTCGAATTTGTGATCTATTTGATTAGCTCCACAGGTTTCAAGTTTTATTTTCTAAAGGTGAATCTTCTGTCGGGTATTCACCAATTATAGTAAGACAAGAGGAACATTTCCTAAGATTGCCTTCCCATACTAGTGTTCGTCATTACCTACCAGTTTCTTGTCATGTCATTGGTCCCACCAAAGCACCACACTTCATTAAATGGACCTTATGAATAGGGTGTTCGGTGAATACTTGTTCTAATTACATAGTAAATTCATGAGACATCCTCAAACATACTCTAAGACCAGATAGAGCATGAACAATATTTGAGAATGACATTGTCAAGTACTCCGAGAATAGTTTTGTAAATGCAAAATTCAGCAAATTGAGTTTTTGGCCTGAGTTCATGACCTTCTTTGGTCGTTTAGGTCGATTTTCTGTAGAGGTTGATCCAAAAAGATTTGAGTCAGTAAAGGGACTGGCTGAGACCCCACTCACTCCTACGACAATCCGTAGTTTTTCTTGGGTTTGGTTAATTTACTATTGTAGTTTTTGAGGGATTTTCCTTTAATTGTTTCTCCATTGACATATTTAAAAGAATAAGGCAAGTTTTTAGTGGTTCTAAAACTTGTGAAACGAGATTCCAAGACGCTTAAACAAAAACGACTCACTTTCAGCCCATTTTCTCACAATGGGCCGAGCAGTGGTGAAGTGTATTTGGTGTACTGTGATCTTCTCGAGTAGGTTTGGGGATGGTGTTTTTTTCAGAATAGCAGGTGATTTCATTGCATCAATACACTTGAAATCAACATGAAGAAGTAACCATTACCTATGATCTGAGTACTGCGGTTGTGTTTGCGTCAACTTTGGATAATTACTTTTTATATGGTACATGTTGAATGTATTTTTTACTGACAATAAAAGTCCTTCATAATGTTTTTTTAAAATGAGAAATTGAATCGTTCTTCAGAGAAGATGCTAGAGCTTCTCAAGGATTTTGACATGAGTTCCACTAATCACCCATGTTAGGACATGTAGTGACCGATGCTTTGAGCCGATTGAGTATAGGCAGTGTGGGTGTCATATTGCTGGAGTGAAAAAGAGCTTGTTAAGAGTACACCCATTGGCTAGGTTATAGGTGTACACTGAATGATACACCAAGGTGGGGGTTGTTTCAATTCAATCAAGTTCTGAATCCTCATTTGTCGTAGAGCTAAATTCCTAGAAGCTCTCGACCGTACTCAGGATTTGAAATACTCAGTGTTGAAGTAGCTGATAAATCTTTCCTCCGTAGGGGGAGATGGGTGCTTAGTACCATGGTCAGATTGTGTGTGTCCCAATATTGATAACTGAGTCCCAAGATTATTGATAGGCTCATGGCTTTGGTCATTCTATCATCCGGTTCCAACCAAAAATGTAGTCACAATCTCACCAATGGAGATCTATTGGTGGAAAGGGTTTAATAGAAGCGGAATATTTCTATGTTTGTGCGGGACTGCCACACAATTGCCAACAGGGGTTAAGGAGCCGAAATTTAAGCCTGGAGTGGTCTTACCCAGTCAATTTGAGATCCCCACCATGGACGTGGGAGCTATAATAAGGGACTTTTCTAGTTTGTCTGCTCAGGACCAGTAAACTGCTGATTTCCATTGGGTCATTGTTGGAGGATTGATTAATCTGCTACTTCATTCCTGCGAATCTACTTACAGGTCTGAAAATATGCGAAAGTGTATAATTGAATAGATAGTGAGGTGGCCATGGATCCCTTTATATATCATTTCCGATACGAGGACCGTTACACTTCCCACTTTGTAGTTTATTCCAAAAGAGCTTGGATCCACAGGTGAAGCATCAAATACGCGCTTTTCATCCTAGACGGATGATAGTAGATCTTACCATTGTAACCCTAGACATGCTGGGAGCTGTTTTTTTGGTTCAAGAGGGGATTTGTGGATGTATCACGTTGTCAACTAATTGAGTTCTCTTATAATAATAGCTACCATTCTGGTATTAGGAGGACACCTTTTGAAGCACTCTATGACAGGAGATGTAGGTCCCTAGTTGGGTGTTCTAAGGTAGGAGATTCTTCCATGCCTTGTCCTGAGATCATACATTAGTCTATGGAAAAGGTGAAAATGATCAGGGATAGATCAGCTACTGCTTAGAGTAATAAAAATCATATGCAGTTAACAGGTTGAGGGGTTGGTTTCTTAATTCGAGGATGTTATCAAGTCCCCACACAAGTTTCACCCATGAAAGGGGTGATGAGGTTTGGTACGAAGAGAAGTTTGAGTCCCGAGGTATTAGGTCTTATAGGGTCTTACAGCGAGTAGGACATGTGACTATAACTAAAGTTTACCAAATAATCAGGAAAAAAAAAAAAAACCCCAAAATACCAGGAAATCTAATCATAAATCATCTATCTATTTCAATGTTTTCGATGCTTAAAAAGTGTCTACGTGAGCCAACATCCATCCTGCTTTGAAGGGTTAGTAATCATGATACCATTTCTTATTAAGAGGTTACAGTTGAAATTTTTAGATCGCCAAGTGAAGCCGCAGATGAACCGGCGTGGCCACCGTAAATGGTGTTATTGAGGAACACCATGTGAGGTGAAGGGAGCAACATGGAAGGCGAGGCCGACAAATAGATCCGTTTCCTCACTTGTTCAGTAGATTATACTCTTCCAATTCGATTTTGTTTTATGAAACTCGAAATTTAGTGCAGTAATTTGAGTTTTGGTTGTTTTTAAAGTCATAATTGTGTTTGTATACTTGCACTATAATGAGTTAATATGAGTTCCTTACTTTCCATTCATTGTTGTTGTTTTATGTAGAGCGTTGACATAATTTTTATTGTGGGTCACATGGTTGTTGATGTGCAACTGATGAAAGTGGACATTTTGAGGAGTTCCTCATCTAAGATCTAAAGAAAGCTTTCATATAAGCTTTGATTGATGGCATCATACTATAGTAGTTGTGAATTAGATATCATAAAGAGTAAAAGTATTCAAGTATGTTGATGTGTTTTTTCCGAAAATACCCTCTTTGATTCAAAAAATGATGTGTAGTGTCAGTCGGGGATGAATGTTCCTCCTAGGGGGAAGGATAATGTAACATTCCATAAAATGTACTTGTCTAATTACGAGTTAGATAGGGTTTTAAGAATATGTAATTGGTGTTCATAGGCATCCCAAAGCTAATAATTAGTAAATGGTGTAATGTTAGAGAATATTGGGCTAAGGGTTATTACCAATTTCTATGTATTAACAGTACTTAATATATAGTTTGGATTTTCAATGCTCCATCCAAGTTTGTATTAGGAATTGTACTTGCAATGTAATACCTAAGCCTAATTTTTTATTTCACAAAAACGCTTACATACATTAGGATACGAGCCTCAAGTATCAAGCCCTAAGTGTGACGTCCCCCACAAAAATCTACCCTGATTTTGGCATCCGAATGGGGCGAAGGATTGTAGACTATGAAGCGGTTTGTAGAGAACTCTAGAACCCTTCCTAGATCTCTGGAGAAACTAGAAATTCCTTAGAATTTTAGGATCCCTTGATCCTTTTTGGGGGAAGAGATTAAGCACTATCTAGGATGTGTAGAATTCTTAGAATATACTTGTAGAGTAATTTTTATTACCCCTTAGGCAATTAAGGAGGTAGTAATACTATGAGGGGCCTCTCATTTTGTAAATCATCCAACAATCCAAACATAGCAAGTTGGCAAGAAAATCTTCCAAGCTTTCATACAACCTTCTTTTCCAAAGTTCTTTCTATGTCTTTCTTACCTCTCTTAGCAAATCTAAAGGCTTACTTTTAGATTACAAAGATCATGAACGATTCGTGAGTTAAAGTTAATCGAGTGCACCACAGTTGTCTTATCATATACTCTAATTCCGTGACAAAGTGGTATCCGAGCAGGTTTGATATAAGAGAATGGCATAACGAAGGAGAAGTAACGACGCTAGCGACCACCACGTCCGCATGGATGGTGAAAAGTAGAACCGAATGGGAAGAAACACCTCAAAAGGCACGAGTAATGTCAGCCCGAGCTCACACCTAGCGAGCCGCTAACATCTCACCCACCCTCGACTGTCGATGGACGTTACGAAGAAATAGGGAAATGCCATAGAACGTCACTTTCCAGAGAGAATGGGTCGCCAGTGGAGAAGTGCAAGACAAGGCCGTCGAGATCTTAGGGCCCCGTCGACATGAACATGCGGACAGCAAGTTCAAGACCCCTTTGAGACTTCACTCTTGTGGAGACTACTTACAAGTGTAATCGGGGGAGAAGTGACGACAACAAGAATCAACTGCGTGTTTTGTATCTTTTGGAGATTGGCTATGCTCTGTTGAGCTCAAGGAGTCGAGTTGGTTAATGGGACGGCAACCATCAACACTGGGACAATTCCATGAGGATTCAAGAAAGCCCTTCTTCCCTGACATCGTCGTGTACGTGGTAAAGCGTAAATCCGGGAATTAAAGCAAACGGAAAGCTTCGGGTCGTTGTGAAAGGTTCACAACTCTATGCTTCAAATTCCCACCGCACGACGAAGACTGCTTTTCTACTTCTGGACGTCCTGCAAGAATTGGGCCAAACACGAGTTGAAGCGGCGTCAGGTCAATACCATAGACGAAGGCCATCACACAAGCCGAAGCTGACAGATTTCAAACATGATCGGCATGACAATGCGAAGTGCAAAGAAACAAGAAGAAGTCATGCTAAAGGTGGGAGAGACCGTGGCCGAGGGAAGGAACAACAGGTACACCTCAAGCAGCATGACACACACAAACCGAACAAACATACTGGGTTGCGTCACAGAGATATATAGAGGAAGTGTACGCAGGACCACAGGAGATGGATGCTACATAATGTGAAGGAACCACACGTCTATGCCAGCTGCCCCTAATAAAGATCTTGGTGGAACCTACGAACGGAAGGAATAAGGCGCACCAGAGCAAGGGCAGAACCGGGGGAGAGGAGAAAGTCGAAAGAGGGAGGATGAGGAGTAACTCATGTCACTACTTATTGGTTTGGTGCATTTTTTCATTATTTTTTGTTTTGCTTATAGCCAAGTAGACCGAGAAGCCAAGAGATTTCAAGCACTCAGTATTTAGACCTCTTTTATCAATGGACGCAAGCTCATGCCCATGGTAGACTCCGGGACGTGAAGCAACATTATGACCAAACGGCGGCAAATAGGTTAGGGCTGCAACTTTGTTCCATAGAAACACCCACCCGTCAAGACTGTTAACGCCCTCAGCCGACCTCATGTGGCGGATCCCCACGGAGTAAGCAATCACATTGGTAAAGTGCAGGGGTAATTTTTTTTTAAAACAACCGTCTCTCCTTTAGACATATGCCGATATCCTCCTTGGGTAAGAGTGTCTTTCCACATTCTTTCATTCAAAAGCGCTGCCACACTATTATATACCCCACCTCAACGACTATTGGATATGGAGAGGGAAGGGTCATGCATGGTACCCCATAGAGCTCTTGTTTTATGTACACAAGAAATAAGGACAATGCCCACTTGATCGGACATGCAGGATTGGAAAGGACCTAAAGAAGTAGAACGACGTTCTTATCCATCCTTTGCAAGTTCAGAAAAAGACCATGCATGGTGATATAGAGTCCTTACACGCCGCCATAGAGACTGGTCCTTGAAGAGAACACAGGATGTGAATGCGCTGAGCTGTCCGAAGACTCTCCCCTCAGGGCCGCGAGGTAGATCACCCGATAGAGTTTGGACGTCAAGAGCCAAGCCCGCCTGCACATACACCTTACCGCATGGCCTCCCACTATTTAGAGGAGATAAGGGAAGCAGTTGAAGGGATCCTCAAGGCCGGTCATCACGTCCGTACATCCAAGGCCCTAATGGCGCTCAAATACTATTCCAGAAAAGAAAGACGTGATCGTTACGCTATGATGCAATCGACGACTACCGGCGCTATAAGGTCACGATCAGAACAAATATTGATCCACTGATTGCAGTTTATTTGATCGTATTGGGATGACAAGTACTTCACCAAGATGGAATCTCCAGAAAGGCTACTACCCCAAGTTGCGCATTTGCAAGAAGGAGATGAGCCAAAGAACAAGCGTGCGTGCTAGATGCTGCGCACATGATATTGGTTGGGAATGCCTTTCGGCTTAAACACAACGCACCTCCAACGTTTTTGCACTTGATGACAAGATCCTTCATCCTTCACTTGGACTAGTTCGGTGTAACATGGATGACATATTCATCCTATAGCAACACCTTGGAGGAACACCTGAGCATTTGAGGAAAGTCTTCAAATCTTATCGAGAACCCAACTCTATGTCAAGCGGAAAGGGTGCGAATTCGCAGCCAAGGTAACTTCTTAGGCCATTATCAGGCCAAGGAGCACGCCGGATGGAACTAGGTAAAGATTAGGGCGATCCAAGGTTGGAGGCACCCATGAAGGTGACCGACTGTTATCATTCCTGACTGCAAACTACTATCTGAGGTTTCATCTGTGGGTTACGCCTAGAAAGCCTCCCCACTGACCGAGCTATTAAAGAAAAAAGCCTGGGTTGGAGCAAGGAGGGGTGCCAAGGACGTCGATGGTCCAAGGCTGCGGTAAACAGAAGAACAAGTTGTTGATGCTGCCTAACCTCTCAAAGACCATCGAAATTCATACGGAGGCCTCATTCAGACTTTGCTATTGAGGGAGTCTTGAGTAAAGCGAGGTATCTCATATCATTTGAAGTCTCATTTGAATGAAGCGCAGAACGACGGTAACACAAGCAGTTCAGAGAAGGAAAATACAGCCATCGACATTGTTCTACCACATAGATACATTACCTATTAGGCGCATAGTTGTGTTGAAGACCGACAATGTTGCGACAGCTACTTTCAGTCCCGCAAAGAAGATCACCCAAGTCAAGCTAATGGCACGATTTTCCCTAGCCGAATTCGCTACGTCTTGGAGTACAAGCCAGGAGGGAATGTCGTGGCCGGCTTAACTAATATGGAAGGCGAGCTTGCTGCCACACTACAAGGATCTCATTGTGACATTCAAAGAGCAGTCAAGGTGCAGTAAGAACAATCCGGAGGCCTATAAGCTGATAGAATTGGCGACCCAAGGCAAAACCCAGGCGTATTTTGGTAGAAATGGCTTCTTGCTTACCACCGCCCCCCGTCCGAGGGTTATTACCCAGTCGGACCATTCAGGCGGCGATCATAATTAAAGCCACGACACACCTTTGCCCTTGGGCATCGACCAGTTAAAGCAATAATTATGGCTCAATTATAGAGACTCTTTACTTCTGGCCACCATGCGGAATGCCATTTAAGTGTTTATGTTGCAAATTTCCTTTTGTGTCCAACAAGACAAGGTGAGCAAAGACCGAGAGGGTTGCTAGAGCCACTACCCATAGCAGAATGCCCGTGGGAGAGCGTGACCATGGACTTCATGACTTCTTTGCCGAAGTCCAATGGGTTTGGCACAATTATGGTCGTGGTAGAAAAATTTTCAAAACATGCTACATTCAATCCTGCAATACCGTTGCACACAACGGAAGCCCACTCAATTGTTCTTCTAGAATGTAGTGAAGTATTGGGGGATGTCGAGACATATCATCAGCGACTAAGACCCCCGCTTCACTGGGAACTTTTGGATTAAGTGTTTGAAATTCTTGAACGAACTTCACATTTTTCCACAAGTTTCCGTTTTCCACCCTCAAACGTGAGGCCTATACGAACGCGTCAACTACCTATTAGAGTTCTATGTAAGGCACATGTCAGTGCGCACCAAATGATTGGGCCCTCCTAGATTATGGAGCATTTCTTTATAATTTGGAGAGGAGTGATCCACACATACAAAGGGCCGCACAACCATTCGAGTTGGAGACATGACCAATAAACCCACCCAAACCGCATTCGTTGCCAATACCTTTTTTGAGGGGAAGAGGTTTAGGGCTTACCATCTTTGCCAAGGGATGGGAAGAGCAGCTTGCCACTGCCGAAGTCCTACTGTGGACAAGGCATTCTAAGAATCTGAAACAATTTGCCGGAGCTTCGCTGAAGCGTCGTCCCACGGACACAAGAAGGTACATGGTCTTGGGTTGGTAAAGTTCACAACCCCAGGGCATTTCAAAGCACTAAGAGGCGTCCATCAAACTTAGTCGTAAATACTGAGGTGCCATTCAATATAATTGCCAAAGTGGCACAATTATAGCAATTGGAGTACCTCAATACTTAATAATAAAGACCATCTGGTCTTTCATTCATCATCACCTTGCGGCTTACCCCAAGCGTCTCATGAAAAGGCCTCTCCTGCCAAAACCAATCACAACGCCACCCCACTCCCTGTCCCCCACCGAGCCCCCCCCCCACCCAACCCCGACCGCCTGGCTCCCAGGGCCCACCCCGAGGCCACCCGTCCGCCACCGGCCCCGGGACACGCCTTTTCCGACCGAGAAATAGAGCATCATAGATTACCACCAAACGGAAGAGAGTTCAACAAGCCGAACGCCATGGTCATCGTACATTGGAAGGGACAAACTCCAGAAGAAGCCACATTTGGAAAAATAACGAACTTGGTGGCCGTTCCAAATACAAAGTCCCGGAGATCTTTGCAATTGCTCAACGCTCGCCGTCTCGTTAGTTGGTGGGAGAGTGTGACTTCTCTCCACAAATCCAACCTTATTTTGGGCATCTGAATAGGGGCAAAACGATCTACGTTTGGTGAAGTGGTTTGTAGATAACTCTATAACCTTCTTGATCTATGGAGAAGACTAGAGAATTTCTTAGAATTCTCTAGAATAATTTAGATCCTTTTGGAAAAGATTAGCATATTCAAGGATGTGTAGAATTCTCTAGAATATGCTAATCTCTTCCAAATGGATGTAAAGTATTCTAGAGAATTCTAAGGAATTCTCTAGTCTTCTCCATAGATCTAGAAGGTTCTAGAGTTCTCTATAAGCCTCTTCACAACTCTAGATCCTTATGCCCCATTCGGATGCCAAATCAAGTTGGATTTGTGGTGGGACGTCACACTCTCCCTCACCTAATGTGCAGCGATCGCGACACATTGTTGAAAGAACTCCTGGACTTTGTCCTTGAACTGCCACAAGTCTTCGTGTTTCTCCCATGTGGCTTCTTCTGGAGTTTGTCCCTTCCAATGTACGAGGAACATGGTGCTGGCTTGCTGACCTCGCTTCCGTTTGGCTTGGTAATCTATGATGGCTTGGATTTCTCAGTCGTGCGAGTCGTTGATAGTGGATGGCCCGTTGTGATTGGTTTCGAAAGGGGATCATCCTTGTCTTCTGATAGGGTGCTTAGGACGCTCCATGAAGACCAGATGGATCTTTAGTGGTGGAGTAACTCCAACTTATATGAAATTTAGCCAACTTTGGCAATGATCTTGAACGGACCCTCATATTTACGCACTAAGATTTGATGGACGCCTCTTAGTGCTTTCAGTTGCCTTGGGTTGAACTTTACCAAGACCATGTCACCTTCTTTGTAGTCCGTGGGACGACGCTTGCGGTCAGCAAACTTTTTCATCTTCTTATCTTCCTTTTTCAAGTAGGACTTGGCAAATGGTCAAGTGCTCTTCCCATTCCTTGGCAAGATGGTAAGCCCCAACTCATTCCCCTCAAAAGTAGTTGCAACACTATGGAGTTTGGGGTTGTTGGCCTGTCGTCCAACTTGAATGTAGTTGCGCCTATTGATTCACTCCTTTGCAAATTAATAATAAATGCACCAATTTAGGACTTGGCCAATCCTTTTGGTGCTCACTGACATAGTGCCTTAGATATTCTCTCACAGGTTGCGTGAGCGTGCGCGTCTTGCCATCCTTTTGGTGTGGAAACTGTGGAAAAGTAAGTTTTATGCCAAGAATTCAACAGTTCATTCCAAAAGTTCGCCAGTGAAGCGGGGGTCTGGGTCGCTAGATGATTTCTCGTCACCCCAAAATTTTCACAGACACATTCTTTGAAGAACAATTGAGCACCTTTCTTTGCTGTGCAGCCAGCGTGGTAGGCACGAATGTAGCATATTTTGAAAATCTGTCTACCACAACCATTATTGTTCCAAACCTTTTGGACTTCGGCAAGGAAGTGATGAAGTCCATGGTGCACGCCCCGACGTGCCGTCAGCTATGGGTAGTGGCCCTAGCAACCCTCACCATTGCTTTGCTCCACCTTGGTCCTATTGGCACAGTCAAGAACAAGTGTTTGCAGCATAACACCAATGTCATCGCGCATGCATGGCATAAGTAAAGAGTCCTCTATCAGCTCCTCGTTCTTCGTACATGGAAGGGGACAACTCCAGAAGGAAGCCACATGAGATACATACTAAGACTTGTCCCATGTCAAGGACAAGTCTAGCGAGTCATTGCACATGCGTCATCACACTGTCGCCAGCATTCAGTTAGGTTGGGGGAGAGTGTGAATCTTTGTGGTGGATTTCCGTCCATAAATCTAAATCTAACACTGATTTGGCACCGTATTTGAGGTCAGAAGATCTATGGATTGTGGGTTATAGATGGTTTTGTAAGAACTCTTAGAGATGTTCATTGTGCTATGATCGTCGGGAGAAGATCTAGAGACGTCTTGGAATGTTCTAAAGGACTATCTTTTATGTATTCCTTTGGAGGAGTTGATGATATTCTAGGATTTAGAAGGTTTTCGTGCGGGTAGAATATGGTACTTAAGTGTTAATTACTGGTAAAAAAGGGACTTGTTATGATGGTATTTTATTACACTTTAGGCCCTTAGTTGTGGGGGGACTTGTGGGGGTAGGGTATAATGAGGAGGTGCCCTGTCGCTTTTATAAATCATCCACAATCCACCAAGCAAAGTTGCAGAAAAGTCTTCCAAGCTTAATACAGCCCTCTTCCAAAGTTCTTTCTAAGTCTTTCTTACTTCTCTTAGAAAGCCAAGGCTTTCTTGAGCTTACAAGATTGTGAAAGATTCGTGGTAAGTTGTCGAGTGCACGCACAGAGTCTTAGCCAATTACTCTAAGTCTGTGACAATAGGGTTATTACTGATAGCGATACATGGATTTCTATGTATAGTTTCATTTCTTTTGGGGGACAGTTTTTTGTTTGTCTTTTTTTTTGTTGTGTGTTTGTGTTTTTTGTTTTCGTGGGTTTCGGTTTGGTGTCCTAGGTGTCTTCGTAGAGGAGTGCTGAGTGTATGTTTTTTTTCTTTTTTTGGTTTTTGTATTTGTCCTTTGTTGTTTTTTGTTTTGTTGTGTCCATTGTTTTTCCAGTTTTTTTTGTTTTCTTTTTTTGGTTAGTTTTTATTTTTTTTTGTTTTGTTTTCTCACTTTTATTGCTTTTTTCTTTTTTATTTCTTTGGTTTGTTTTTTTTGTTTTTGTGCTGGTGTATTTTTTTCTCTTGTTTTTTTTCGTGTTTTTTTTTTTGTTTTGTTTATTTTTTGGTGGGTTGTTTTTTTGTGATTTGGGACTTGTGTTTCTGGGGGATTGAATTTTTTTGTTTTTCTTTGTTTCTGTCGTTCTTTTGCCTTTTGGTCTTGGTTGGTTTCTTGTTTTTTGTGTTTGTCAGTTTGGTTTGTTTTTTCTTTTTTTTTTTTTTTTTACTGTTTTCTTTTTTTTTTTTGTTTTCTTTTTATTTTTTTTTGTTTATTTTCGTTACTTTCTCTTTTTTACAAAACTCACCAAACCCAACCACCATTTTTTTTTAGTTGTTTTTTTTTTGTTTTTTTTGTCTGTGGGGGTTATGGTGGCAGGTGCTGTCGTTTGGTCAACCACGTGGGGGCCTTAGATGTAGTATTCTCAATGTCCTTATGGCTCTTGTTTCCTACTGAGTCTACCCTAGCTTAAATTTACCTAGTGGCTAACTAAAATGAGCTAAGTAGTGTTCCCCAAATCTAAGAAGACCGAACCGGTAACCACCCTAGCCGAGTAAGCTAACTAAAGAACCCTCCTAGTTTCTAACCTGAGGAGTGGTGCCAAATGGGTTTGGGTATGGTCCTAAGTGTTACTTAAAGGTATTTAGTAATAAACCTAGTTCACGTAAATCATTAAATTAGCAAACTTAATTAATTAATTAACAATCATGGTCCAAACATGAAACCCTAGAATAATTTTCAGAATTTGGCTAAGTCAATCTTTATATTTGTATATACGTCAATTTAGGCGAGGCCATTTTTGTAATTACCAATTGATTATTTAATTAAGGTTAATTGCCGTGATTGAATTAGTCTAATATTCAGTTTTCTACAACTTGGACTCACATTTAACTTGGTAAGAAAGCTCTCGACTTGAAAAAACAGTGAAAAATTAGAAAGAACAGAAAAATACTCTCGGTTTCTCCTAGGGCGAGTTTCAAGGCAATTCTTCAAGATTTTCGTGCACTGTAGTGGTGTGAGATCGTAGTATTTTTCAGTCACTTCTATACATTAGGTATGTGTTCTTCTCTCTCTCTTGTTTTCAAAACATTTTGAATCAAGAAAACCGAAACTAGGGTTTTTTCCCAATGAAAATTCTCAAATGTTCATCTCCCATAATTCTCTCTCCCCATTTTTCCCCGATTCTAATAGTAATGTATAATTCAAATCTCGACTTTTGTTTGTTGTTTGTGGTGATAATAATCATTCTTTAAGGCTTTTTGTGATTTGATAATGTCGAATAAGACCTATAGGTAAATCCGTATATGCAATGCCTAAGTGGTGTTCGGAATATTTGAAATTGTTTATAAGTCATTTTTGAATTCATTGTACTGGTTGAAGAAATGACAGGTTCATTCAATTATTCTTTTTGTTTAAAGCAATATGTTTGTAGTTTTGGATTATATTTTAAGAAGACATCAAATGAGAATTAAGCTAATTAATGAATCTTCAATTCAATAAACTTTATTCTTGGCCAAATTGCAGAATTTTTCATATGATTCAAAACGACTTGTTTAAAAGGGGGGTGATGCCGATTTCTCTAGTTTCCTCTAATTCATGAGGTTCAATTGAACTTGTCTAGTGATATAGCCTTACAAGTTTTTAGTGAAAGTCGCTTTATGTCAATAAATTGGTCAGCAATATATTTCCAAATATGTAATACAATTGGACAATTACTAAGTTTTTCCCTACCAATCTTATTGCCCAATGTAAAATATGGTTTTGTTTGTAAGGCCAAATACATGTTAAATATTGACTTGACATGGTGTAACTCAATAACGCATAATCTAGGGTATCCAATGATAGGAAATTCCCCAATACCATCTAAATGAACTTGTGAACTGTAGGAACGTGAATAAAGTCTTTTAAATTTCATAAAACATGGTACAATGACTAAAAATTGACAAGAGAAGGTGAGTAATGAAAAACGAAAGCTTATGAGTTATTGGAATTGACCTAGAATGGGTGTTAAGAAGTGAGACAGTCTCACTGCACCTAACACTTATGTGTAAAATACTCGCAAAGAGGGTGGTTAGAAATCGTGGACAGTCTCATTCACACCATATGATAACGTCAGAATTAAGTTCACATGAATCAGTACGAAAGGTATACAAGTCATCCTTGAGCTATGACTACCTTTCATACTAAATCAAGTTCCATAATTTATGATTCAACTCGAAAAGTTGTAAATATGATAAATTGACTAATGACTTTATACTAGTAATGAGATTTGTGCAAGCAATGTAAGTCTTATGAGATGAACTACAATTACAACAAAGGTGGATTAAGGGTCTCCAAATTCTCATGTTTTTAACCTATGTCGGCTAGCATAGGTTATGCAACGATTCACCTCAGAACGCTTATGAAGTATATTTCGGTTTCACTTTAGCCGGTGAGCCGCCTCTTTTCAGTGTGGGGAAAACACTGAATTTCATGTTAGAACCCACATGATCTAATGTCGATTAAATGCTTAAATTTCTTTAAAGAGAAACAATAAATAAATAATGAATGACCACGAATATGATGGGTTTCAATAGGAAGAACAAAGGGTGAGGTCGACTAAGTAATGATGTAAGTCATTCTTACTAATTGTGCCCAGAAATTCCGAATGGAGTTTAAAGAATCTCCGAAGTCAACCTTGGCTGTTCAAATTGAAAATGATACAAAAGAAAAGAAAACAAATGTAAGTTCAAAGTGAACTAAGTTGCAAAAGCAAAGTAATCATATCGTTTTTGGATAAGAATGAAGTTTTTAACAGTTAACTTTGGCTTATGCAAATAAGGGAGCAAAATAAATGACTCAATCAAATTGGGAGTCTAACATATTCCCTATAATCTTATATTCTAAAAATATAAAATAATGGGCATAGCCACCATAAAGGGGGCATTTTTAATAAGCCTTCATCCCATTTAAACAAGAATGGAAAGAATACTTGTAGGTGGGGTAGTCAAATCATTTCTCAGTCTTTTGGATTACTTACTTACGATTCTTATAGCAATGGTACTACTAATCATTGGACTCATAGTATGAAATAGGATCAAAGGAGTATCATTGCACTACCAACAAAAACGAAAAGCCGAAAAATAAACTTACAACTCTGGGAAGGGAGCTTCCCGGCCTAAAGGGAGCAACAATATTAAATTTTGCTGAGTGTTATAAAATTTATTCATGATTTCCAAGGTATTATTTTTTAATATAGAAATGATTGTTGTTTAACAAAAACGCATTTGAAAATTATATAAGTCCATAAGCCCTGATTCATAAATAACGAAATTAGGAAAATGAAGACTTCACTTTCCAAAATAGCATGTTCTATAGGAAGAGCTTTCCTTGTCAGGCATAGTCCTTATGTGTTTAGGGCATAACACTCGTATGAGTACAAGTGTGCACTAACCATATCACTTACTTCTTTATAGTGCAGGTCCTTGTGAAAGAAAATTGACGATCCGTAAAGCGGTTTGAAGTAAGAAACCTCCAGACTTGGTATGCCTCTTTGAGTTTGATGATCGCCTATGTTTATTTTTATATCTTTTTAGTAGATTAGACTAGCTATTGGATGTTGTACCTAGCGTTTCCTTGAAGCATTTGTTCAAGTTTTCGTATTAAGGAGGCCGGTTTGACAACTTTAATATATTATTAATTCTTCATTTTCAATTGTTCACTCTGTTAATAGATGGTTGTTAGTTTTAGTTGTTAGTAGACACTCTTATACAGAATTATATGTCTAAGTACACTTCATTAAGTTTAAAAATTTAAATTTTTCCGCTAAATTAACTGTAGATGGCCATGAAAGCTAAGAATAGGCTTGTCTGCACCTTCTAGAGGTTAACGCCGCCGAATCTTATCTAGGGTAGGACCCGGGTGTGACAAATAATTTGAGGTTCTTTGAAGGGTAGAGTTTCTAAGGTTTTGAAGAAGTGAAGATTGGTGAGTACTCATAGTAATCGAAAACACGATTCTTATGTTCTTTTATGTTTTCTATATGTTTTAGATTTTTTTGGGTTACGTCACAAGATTTTCATTCATCACAAAGTTAAATGGTTTTGAGACAATGTTATTAGAGATGCTTCCGCTTTTATGAAATACCTTTTGGTTTACATTTGAAGAATGTTTTAAATGTCCCTCCATTTATGCATGATGTTATTTAATGAAGTCAAGTGGCTTGTACAATACCTCCGAGAGGTCAAGAACGTTGCCCTGTGATTCAAGAATACCATATCTTCTAGGGAAAACTTTTGGGTGGTGAAAAACATGTATGGCGAGATCAGGATGAAGTCTTAGGATGCTAAACCCGTCTAGTAGAGTCTTATTCGTCGGTTTGGTCGGCGACAGGAAAGACACTATGCGTAGGAGGTTATGGGATGCTAGGACCTTTTCCTAATGTTGCCTATGATTGTTTTAGGTTATGGGTAGCACTAGGGCTAATCTAGTGGAAGTAAGGAGATGGGAAGTGGGGAGAAATAGAATTCCTCCTTTTTCACGATCAATTTGCCGTCCCTATGTGGAGAGCCAGGTTCTCCTCATTTCTAATGATCCTCCAATAAGAATTCTTTGTTTGAGGAGTTTTTATGGCTTCTATTAATTTTGTAATCATCTCAAGCCTTAATTCCCAAGATAATAGAGGGAGGGTGTCTGACTGATCCTACTGGACGAATAGGTTCTACTATAGTAGAGTTCTTGAGGAGAATCCCGGATTTTTTGGCTCTAAGTTTGGGAGTATCCGAATGGTTGTTTCTTGATTAGGTGGTATAAGGTGATTTAATGATGAGAGTTTCATTTATTTAAAAGGTGTAGTTGTCTGCCTATCATTAAAAGTTGTTGCCCAAATTTGGTTATGAACAATTTAAAGATAGTAGACCAATAGGAGTGGGGCCTTATAGAGTGGTAGACTTTTTTTTGTTTTTAAGTTGGATTTCCCTTGATAGTTTCTTTTTCCAGGGACTTGACGGAGGCACGATGGAGATGTTCTAAACCTCAGAAAGGCGAATTTTAGTGCTAAGAAGTTTTGCTTTTTAAATTTAACTCTTTTGTATAAAGTATTCTCTAAGCTTTGTTAGCAAATCCTTAGTGATCTTGAGAATGGCCTCATAACGGAAGTTTTCGACTATGTAGAAGAAAAGTATTATGTCCCAATGCTTGTGATTAACATGACATCTCAAGACTTCTGGTTGTGTTACCAACAATAAAGAGTCAAAACTAAGAAGGATAGGGATGGAGAAAACACAATTTCTAGGTTTGAAGAGATCAGTCTTTTCCATGCTAACCAAGGTGCATAACGTAGAAACTAAACCAAGATATTAACTTTTCAAGATTCCTTTCCAACACCTCAAGTTTGAAAAGGATCGGGTAGAGGGTCTTCCAACTCTATTGCCCTAGTGTCAGTAGTCCACTGTAAGTGTTCTACAACACGAGGGTTTGTTTTGTGTCTGGGAAGATGGGCCAGAAGTGATAATTGTCTTGAAATCTTAAGATTAAAGGATGATAAGGAAAGAATTTCAACCCCCCGGTATTTGGATATTGCTCCTCTAGATAAGGTAGGTTTTAATGCTCTCCAATCAATGGAGATTAAGAATGATCTCCTTATGGTCCTTGCGTTAATGTGTCTTTATGATTTATGAAAAGTTTTCAGAATTGCCTATGATTATGAATTGTCCTTGTTTTTTTTTTCTGTTTCCCTATGATGAGGAATTATGTAGTAAGACAATTCTGGATAATTCCCCAACTGGAGGGGGGGGGGGAAGGGAATAAGGAGCCTTTTTATGAGGTCTTTATATGATTATGTGTAGTTATGATTAGCTTCGAATTAATTTATTTCCTTAATTTGGGTATGTGAATTTAGGTATAATTCATATACGAGGGGATTCCAGTGTAGAGTTGGTCCTTTTGTTTAGTAAGGTGTCATTCGAGGACGAATGTATCCCAAGTGGGGGATATTTAATGATCCCAAAATGAATTAGGTGAACCTAGATCCTAACATGTGTGTCATGAGGTTATGACGTATTAAAATGATCAAATATGGTGTTAAGAGTACATTCATGTAGAGTTTGAAGAGTTTGTAGGTGGGGGGAAACGTCCAAGAACGGCTAATTGTTTGAAAGTTAGCCCTTGAACCGTACTAGTGCGCCTAAGTCAATGTTACATACATGAGATTTTTATGTATTTTTTGGAGCTGCAAATTGATTGAAATTCCTAACATCTTTGCAATCGTTTATGATGTTGGGAAACGCCACGAAAAATTCTCCAAGGACCAACCTAGAGTCTTTGATGAAGGACCAAACTTTTGGTGCAAAACTATCAAAGAACCATCCGCAGACCAACAGGGGCGTCAATGGGGGCTATGTTTGACACTTAGACTGTGGATCTCTATCGACCAAAAGGGGTCCTCTGCAAAACGACTGGGGCCTTATGGCCCATCGTTTGGGTCGACGGCCCCATAGTTTGCCCTCCGTCGATTGATCGACAATTTTCCCTTCGTACTGACTTTCGGCCAAGGGAGGGGCAGTATAAATTTTTTTCCTCCGCACGTTCAAATAATGCATGGGTCCATATTTCAGGAGTTTTTAACTTATGTTTACGAGTTTTAAAAACAATAAAAGACCCTTTAGAGTCTAACAACCAAATTAAAACCTCTTTCTCACTTAAACTCTCAGACAAATAGAAAAAGCTGTGAATGGAGGCAACAACTTTAGGATGAATTATCCAAGATCAAGCAAATAAGGCTCCCAATAACAAGGTAATGTAAAGATTATCAATCATGAATTCTTTCATCCATGAAGTCAGCCCCATTTTTCCGCTCAGATTGTGATCCAAAGAACCTCAAGTCTAGAGAGTGTTGTGTTTGATGTGGGCATACTTTTTCTTTCGTTTTTTAAAATCCGCAAATCTAGATTGTGTTTCAGAATGTTTCTTTCTTTACCCAACCATGGAGAAGGCCCGACATATGTACGACGATCACAACTTCCTTTGGAGTCTCACAGCTTTATGCTTTATGTTTCTTTGGAGTCTCTGTTTTAGGCGGAGCATTATTCACAACCCCAGACTCCTTATTTATGAGGAGGGAATATCTTACTCCAATAATCTCATTGGAATTGTGTTCTGTTCTTCATTCATCCCTTAGATAATGGAATTGTTATCTTCCTACCCTATTTTTAACTAGTTTCATTCAATTTCTTAATGGATATGAACCCACAACGATTAGAATTTTCTGTCAATTCTTCTATATATTATAGTTGATTCAATTTGAGAGTAATAGTCAGTAGGCTTATTTTTGATCCATCTAGTGGGTCAGAATTCAATTATTTTGATTGATGATTATTTTCTGTTTCATGAGGTTTTCATCATGTTGAATTGTAGTAACTTGACGGTTGAAGAGATCATGTGATTTGGGCCATTAGAGGCTAATTTTAAGAGGTATAGTGGATCTCTTAGTTAATTGAATTGTATGCTCCTGATCAGAACTGATTTCACCCTAGGTATAGTTGAACAGCTTGATTGATTAAGATTGTTCTTGATTTAATTGATAAAAGATGATTATGTCTAGGATCACGAGTATGAAAGAATTCTGAGAAGAACGCTAAGGCTAGAAGATCTTAAAATCTACCTACGAATGAAGATAGAATGAATTGATGAATAATGAACCTTAGCTTGGTTATGGTTGCTGTAGATTTTAGATGTTGATGAAGTGATAGATTTCAGTTGAGCATGAGAGATAAAAGGGGGTAAGTAGGGGGGGCGGAGAGGAGGGAAGGGGGAAAGAAGTTAGGTGAGGCGTTGGAGAGATATTGTAAAAGACATCCCTCCATGAGAGAGAAGTATTAAGCAAGGCTTAACAAGGAAACCTTGGAGTATATGCTTGACTCCAAGTGTACATGCAAAGTGAGACGAATAGTCTAGAAAGGATCTAGATTCCAAGTAGAAAGGATATCCATACCTAATAGTTGTGATTATTAAAGAATTAGGTCTCATGAGGCAGGAGTCCTTCACGTAGTCGATTTGCGGTATATTAGTAGAGATATCCATATCTTATAAACCTACACTTGCTTGAGAAACAAGTAGTGTATAAAGAAAATAAGGACTTAATTTAAAACATTCCCAAGGTAGCTCGGAGTGTTGAAGTGTGAATACGTAGATTGCCCAGGTACTCTTCCTAGTGTTTATGATCATTCAAGGGTTAAAGAGATACCTTAAAGGTACTCGTAGGAGCCAATATGATTCAGGAACTTAAGACATGGCTAGAGACAGTATTTCATATGTTAAAATTAAAAAGTGGCTAGGCCTCAAAGTAGAGTCGCAGAATGGTGTTATGGGGTATCATAAGTGCATTGCAAATGGTATAACCTAGCGTCACTAATGAAGGAGGGATTGAAGATAGGATTGTACTATAGTTGCCTTTACTAGTATAGAAGACTAAATATGAGAGAACCTTAATAAATGAAGTTAAGTAATGATAAGTCCATGGAAGTTGAACATGTTAAGGATGACTTCAAGATAGGCTTAGTATGTGAGGTAGTATGGGCTGCCTTATGGACATCGAACAAGCATGTTTTGAGGTGCTCACAAGCGTATAGTACTCTTTATTAGGAATAACTTAGTTCTTAAATATGATAGTGGATTATGATCAAGAATGACTAAAGATGTAACAACCCTAAAAATGTATAAGATAAGTAATGCTTAATGTGTCAAGAATGCCTACGATTAGACCGGGTTCACACGGATTGATGCGCGTAGAAGAAGACCTCGGAAACCTTGCTACAACCAAGACAACTAAATTGGGGAGTTATTTGAGCTTGTAAAGGTTGGGTCAAACCATGTAGGTCTCTCGAATATGAATATTTACTTGATGGAGTTTTTACCGGACTTAAAAATAGGAAATCTTAGGTTTGAAGGCTCTAGGGGTAAAATGGTCTTTTTCCAGGCTAAGGGTAATATCATAATTACCCTAAATATATATTTAATTATTTAATTATTTAATTAATAAGGTGGAGAGGCAATTTGGGGAGAGAAGGTCGAAATGGCCCGTTGAAGTGAAGTCTTGCTCCACCCGGGTTCGAACCTAGGTGGGAGCAATGATTTAATGTGAATTTTTTAATTGGTTATGAATTAAAAATAAATTAATCATTCATGGATTTATTTAAAAAGGAAAATCATATTTCAATTATTAATTGATTATTTATTTTTTTATGACTAGTCCTCCTTGTTTACTAACGTCTAATTACTTCCCTCTTTTAACTCTTCATGCTTCATCTCTCTCACGTTTCTTACTCTTTCATGTTCTCAATCAGCTAAAAACACAAGACCATATCATAAACAAATGTTCTTTAACACCTTTAAGATCTTTCATGTTAAACTTATCTAACATGCCAAAAAGTTAGGCAAAAGAGAAGAGATGGGGAAGGGAAGTGTTTTCCGTCGAGTTAGTATTGAATATGTTGGAGTTAGACGTGTTCTTGGGAGGATTTTTGGGAATCAAGTCCCGGTTTAATGTCAAAAAGGCATGAGTTTTCTTCTCTCTTGGTTCCTTTCCCAAGATACCCCTTAAGCTTCATATTATTCATTCAAAAACTAGGATTGTTTCCACTTTTGCATGCCCCTGTCACTAGCTCCCAATGAATCATAGTTTGGGTATGATTTCTGGTAGATTTAGGTGTATGTTATGTTTTCGTGATGAATATGATTATGTTTGTGTACTTGAAATTGTATGAAAGACAACCATGTATTCGAAAGTTTGTGCAAGTATGTGCATGTGCAAAATGTTACTGTGAATGAGGTTTCGGGTTAAGGCTTCAAGTTTGATATTGTTTTGGTTGTCATTTTATGTTCATAAACATATCTAAATCATGATGTTCATTATAATGGAAGTGGGGCTAATTTGAGTATCAATATTTTGTCTAAACGAATCCATGAAATACACCCCAAAAAGTGTTATATGATCCATGAATTTTCCTAAGTTTTCAAGTAGAACTATTGGTGAAAATAAGCTAAGAAAATGATTAAGTTTCCAGCAAAAATATAAGTTTAGTTTAGGCTAAAGTATAGAGGAGTAAATCTGGAAATTTAATTGATTTTATAGGGATAAGGCCACAAATATTCGAACCTGTGACCTCACCTGCGTGGTACCTTAAACTCGCAAGAAAAAAAATGGGGTCAGGAGGATTCAAAATGGGGTATACTTGCTGAGAAAGTAGAATGCAAAAAAATTAAATAAATAAAATGGGAGGTGTGGGAATCGAACACACGACCTCCAGGCAGCGAATGAACTGAAAGAAAAATAAAAGAAAGGAAGTGTTAGGTCTGGGAATAGAACCCACGACCTCAAGGTTGCGAAGGATAAAGGTAAAATATATGAAAATAAAGTGAGGCTGTGGGGGTTCGATCCAAGAACCTCATCGCCAACGCTTAAATAAGTCAATATTTAAATGAAAATAAAATAAGAAGGTTGTGGGGGTTTGAACCCACAACCTCTCAGTCCATAGAGAAATAAAGAAAAATAAAGAGAGGCTGTGGGGGGTTTGATTTCACAACCTCCTGGTTGATGCGTAATGAACAAGAAAAATATATAGGAAACAAAAGAGGGATGTGGGGGTTCGAACCACAACCCCTCGGCACAAGGGAGATTACTTTCTAAGAAAAGGAACTAATAAGAAAACGTTTAATGTCGGGAAAAATCTGGGTAATGTCATGAGAAAAAAAAGTAAAATCAAGGAAACATGTGGTGTTCTCCAAGGGATTGAACTTGGGTTCCCTTGCCGAAATTTCCGTTATTGATACATAAGTCATTAAGGGAATTAAATGTTTGAAGACTTAATTCCACCTACTTAGATCGAAATCGGAGATCTTGCATACCCATACAAGATAATAAGTCTTGTATAATAATTAGGCAGATATGAGTCACTTAACGAACTATGAATTTGAGCCTAATGGCTTCTAGGTATAGCCCATTAAGCTAGGCATACGTTTAAGAAAAGTGAAACCAAAGAGGACGTAATGAAATGATTGGAACCTTAGAAGGATTAAGGTATGAGTGTAAAAACATACTTAAATGGCCAAGGGCATGGATCGATGAAATGATTATTTTGTAATGAAATGATGAAACCCTAGAAGGGTTTCTTAAGTCAAGCAGTTGTGAAACACACAAATGAACTAAGTGCCATAGGATATGATGAAATGAAAATTCACGGAAAAAAAGGGGTGAGGTCATTATGAGAGCAAATTTGCTAATGTTAATGAATGTGGTGAACATGATAAGAGTCTAAGTTAAAAGATGGAGCAAAATCAAATGATCCTAAGTAAATGTTACCAAAACATATTCATCTATGAGAGTATAAAGGTAATTATGAAGAGCAAATTTCTAATGTTAATGGAACGTGGTGGACAACATGATAAGAGGAGAATAGATGAGGAGCCAATCTCAAATGATCCTAAGTAATGCGCAAAACTTTTAATGCAATTATGAACTGGTTTTCGTTTCATTTTTGATTACCTATATATAGTTGGCTTGATTGGCAACGGCCTATGATGTTAAGTTCAAATAATTTATCCTGAAATAAGAATTCAAAAGGTTCAAATTTCCGTAAAAAAATTAACCTCTAGATGAAGTTGTTGAAGTTAGAAGGACGGTAGTAGGCTTGTTTTCTGCGGACATCTGAGAGGTCAACGACGCCTGTATTCATATGGGTGTAGTTTTGGTAGTGACAAAGTTTGTAGCAAGCACTAGGTTAAATTCTGAGAATAATAATTCACATCAACAAATTAAGTAGTTTCTAAGTCATGGTAGCGGAAAGGTACACACATTCTAAACGAGAGATGCAGGGTGCATAGGAAAAATTTCCCTTCTTCTATTCTTCGTGCCGTTCCTAAGTTTGAATCTGGCGTTATGAGCATGTCTAACATCAATCTTATTGTTTAAGGGATAATGACCCACTAGGAGAGACTATTGGCAGCGGAGGGGGTGGGGGGTAGCAGCTGCTGGGGACAATCAGGGGGGGGTCCCCCATAGGTCCAGATGAAAGAGAGCTATGCGAGTTAACCCAGATGGGTTGATGATCGGAGGTGCGGGCTGTCTCTGGCACAGATGGACAGAGATCATATGCAGCCCCAAGCCCATGCCTGCCTAAGGTCAACGACAGAATGTTGAGGGGAGAACCAACCAGTGTTGTAGCATTGGCGGACAAAGCTTAAGAGACTTCACGAGAATGAAAACCCCCTATTTTCATAGGGGTCTAAGACTCCAAGGAACCCCAAGGGAGTTTTGTGGATGAGTGAATAAGATTTTGGTGGCTATGGGGCCCATAGATACTGAGAAAGCAGAGTTGGATTCCTATCAAGTAAAGGATGTTTCCCATACTTGCTGCAAGATGTGGCAGGATAGCCGAGCTTTGGGGGGAGTTTTGGTCACTTGGGAGCTGTTTAAGAAAAGTTTCCTGGAGAGATTCTTTCCCAGGGAGATGAGGGAGGCGAAGGTTGGGGATTTTATCAACCTTAAGCAGGGATCAATGAAAGTCAGGGAGTATTCCCTGAGTTCGTACAAAACTTATCAGGATATATTTCTTAGTATTTAACAAACAGAGGATTATATGAGTGTATGAAGTTTGGTCAAAACCTATCCAGGTTGCTACTTCCCTTGACTAACAGCAAGGATGCGATGAGCAGGTTCCTCACAGAATGAACAGAGACTATAGAGGAGGGTAGTGTCGGTCTGCGATGGTGCTCCATGATAACATGGGACCCTCTCAAGGTTGATGGTGCATTGTCAAGCAGGTAAAGGACCCCGCCCAAAAAAAGAGACGGCGTTAGTGAGCATCCAAGATTCATTAAGGGGGCAGCAGGAGTTTGGGAATTCAATTACCCGGGAGTTACAATACCTAGAAGAGGGAGACCTAGTCCAAGAAGGGAAATGAAGGTGAGATGGCGTCCCAAAAAGAAAAATATGCTAAGTGCGGTCGTTCACAGTGAGGAGTGCAGACAGGGCCACTAATGCCTTATTTTTGGATGCGGTAAGGAGTGAGCATTAAATTGAGACTTCACTAAACAAGGTCAGAATGGAAGGTACTGCTCAGCTGAGCCAAAGGGGCAGCAGACAACCGAGCTACTTGGAGAGAACAAGTCTAGCTATAAAGGGCAGGGGGGGAGGAAGCAGAGAAGTCTGTGCTGATGTTGGCGTCACATGTATGCGCAAGTATTCTCAAATTCGTTTTATGCTTACTGATCCAGGGTCTACGCTTTTTCATGTAAAATCCTTGCTCAACTCTCACTTTTGAATATTGCCTGAAAGTTATCATGTGATCCTTATAGGTGTTAGTACACCTTTTTCAGAGAAAATGTAAGAACTGATAGAGTATACAAGGATTGCCCAATAGTTGTAAATGGTAAGACTATGTGTGAATACTTGGTTGAGTTACCCATGCATGACTTTGACATTATCCTTTTCATGGATTGTCTTTACAGTTGTTATGCTTGTTTCGATTGTCGTAGTAGAGTGGTGAGATTTAGTCAGGGAGGATAACAACTCGAGTCGTCCTAATCCCTTGATTTCAAACCTTAAGGCCAATAAAATGATGTCCAAGGGGTTATTATGTCATATTATGAGTGTTAATGATTTAAATAATCGACATTCCTTCCATAGACTCAGTGCCTATTGTGAATGAGTTCCTAGATGTATTTCCTGATGATTTGCCTGGAGTCCCTCCTCCTCGAGAGATTGACTTTGGTATCGACTTAGAACTCGATACTAAACCAATTTCCATTCCTCCATACATATGTCTCCAGCTGAAATCAAAGAGTTAAAGTTGCAGTAAAATGATCTCACTAATAAGGGTTTCATTCAACCGAGCATATCCCCTTGGGGCGCTCTAGTGTTGTTTGTGAAAAGAAAAAGATGGAACCCTTAGAATATGTATCGATTATCAGCAACTCAACAAAGTCACTATTAAGAACAATTATCCACTTTCTAGAATAGATGACTTGTTTGACCAACTCCAAGGATCTAGCTTCTTTTCAAAAATTGACCTTCTTTAAGGGTACCATCAACTTAGGGTTAGGGATGGAGATATTTCAAAGATAGCCTCCGTACCCGTTATGGACACTATGAGTTCTCATTATTGTCATTGGTCTCACGAAATGATACATACTGATTTTAGACCTTATGAACAGGGTTTCCGTGAGTACTTGGCTCTTTTTCGTCATAGTATTCATTGAGGACATTCTCATTACTCTAAGACCAAGGAAGAGCATAACAACATTGAGGACTAAACCTTGCAGATACTTAGATAATCAACTGTATGCCAAATTCAGCAAGTGTGAATTCTGGGCTAAGATCGTGACAAACCTGGTTATGTTGTGTCCGATCAGGTGTAGAGGGGACCCCATTAAGACTGAGCTGTTACGAACTGGCCAAGCCATATTACTCCCCCACACCAACATATAATCTGTTAGCTTCTTGGATTGGCTGGTTACTACCGCAGTCGGTGGAGGGTTTTTTCTTCCATTGTGGCCCATTAACAGCTCTTATAGAATAAGGCCATGTTGAATGGATGGAGACTTATGAGAGAGTTTTCCAGAAGCTCAAGGAGAGAGACTCACTTAACCCCGTGCTATTTTGCCGAAGGGTGTTGAGAAATTACATGGTCTATTGTGAGCATCTAGGGCTAGTTTGGGTTGTGGTCTATGTAGGGTGGCAAAGGTGATGGGTGATGGCTTACAAGTACAGAAAAAACTCAAGGTCATAAAGATGTGGAAATTATCCCATCGACTGGCGAGTTAGCAGTTGTGGTGTTTCCCACTGAAGATGTGGAGGCTACTATTGTATGATGTGCATGTAGATGTGTTCACAGACACAAAAGACCTAATACGTGCTTCAAACAGAGGGAGGTTGAAGTTGAATCTCATCAGCGGATATGGTTGGAGTGTTGAATGACCGGAATATGAGATGAATGTCCACTACCAACCGGGTAAAGCTAATGTTGTAGCTGATACTTTGAGAGGATTAGCATGGGAGCACAACTCACGTTGAAGGATGTGGAGAAGAAAGAAAGAGTTAGTCAAAGATGTACACAGATTGGCCAAGGATGGGTGTGCGATGGGCGGACTATTAATAGTGGGGGGTTGTCGCCAGTTCATCCTAGTTCTAACTAAATTCATCCCGTGGTTAAGTTGAAGTCAAGGGGGTCACATGTGATCTTGTGTTATGGAGTTGAAGGACGCAGTGTTGCTAAAGATTAATGAGTGTTTCGCTTTGGGAGGTGACCAGGCATACTTAAATACCAGGATGGGTTGTGTGATGTGCCAGAGTGGGATAATTTGTGCCATAATTGTTTGTTAGATTCCCATGGTTCCAGATATAATATATCAGGTTCCACCAAGATGTAGCATGATCTTAAGCAGACATGTATGGCGTGGCAAGGAGGAAACAGGAACGTTAGTATAACGAGACCGAGAATAGATAAGAACGTAGTAAAGAAGCCGACCTACACGGGCACGGGCTGGCGCAGGTCCGGTAGAGTCGTCGCAGTTCTTCTAAGGGTAAAGTCGTCTGAGTGCTTTTATTCGTGCTTCACAGGTGAGCCCGGTTGGGGTGGGGGGGGTTGCCTTAGAGGGTCGCGCCTCTTGGGGCGTCGGCCACACGTGGCCGTTGAGTGGGTTAGCGGTGACGGTTCCCGGGTTGGTGAAGGGACTAAGATGACCGCACAATCCTAAAGTTCCACATACCACTCACCTCAGGCTCATAAGGTGTGTGACGTGATGGTATGAACCCACGCCTAGGTCGCCGGACAAAGAAAGGAACTACCAGAGTAACCGGAAACGGGACTACCCCAACACATCCCCGGTTCCCCCCACCGCCCCCTTCGGGAATGAAGCTGTAGCGGTGCTGCGTGAGGCCCTGTCGTAGGTGCTCTTGCTCCATTTCCCTTGTTATTTATCCTCGTTATTCTTCTTTGCAGAATATGTGGCCAAGTGTCCTAATTGTCAGCAGGTTAAGGCAAAACATATTAATACTGGTGGTCTTACTCAAATTATTGAGGTTCTAATATGGAAGTGAGAGGCCATTAATATAGACTTTGTGATTGTTCTTCCGAGGACTAGGAGACAACATGACTCTTATTGTGGACATGATGACTAAGTTTGCCCACTTTATCCCTGTGATGTGAAAGGCTACTTACAGAGGAAGCCGAGGAGGAGTGCCCCTGAGAGACCTTACATTTATGAGATTGTGAGATGGCATGGGATTCTTGTCTATCATTTCAGATAGAGGAGCTTAGTTTTATTCACATTTCTGGAGATCTTCCCAGAGAAGAGCTGCGCACGCAGGTTTAAAGCTTAGTACTTGCTTTTCATCTCCGACCGATGGGCAGACAGAGCGCACCATCAGACATTGGGGGACATGTTTTGCGATCATGTGTGATTAACTTCAGGGTTTAGCTAGGATTACCATCTCCCTTTGATAGAGCTCTCGTTTAATAATAAGTTATACTCCAGCATTGGAATGGCACGTTTGAGGCATGTATGGTAGGAGGTGTAGATCTCCAGTTGGGTAGGTACGAGGTTGGAGAGATCCATTTGGGTCCAAGAACATGCATAAGTCCTTAGAGAAGGTCAGAGCACATTCAGGATAGGTTGACTATGTTATAGTCGGCAGGAAAGAAGTCATATGCAAATAATAGAAAAAGGACCATTAGAGTTTGATTTTTGTAACCAGATCTATCTGAAGATATCACCTATGAAGAGGGTGATAAGGTTTGGAAGGAACGGGAGTGAGTCCGAGGTATGTTAGGCCGTACGAGATCCTACAGCGTGTGGGTGAGGTGGCCTATGAGTTGGCATTGCCTGCAGAGCTAGCTTCTATCCATCCACTCCTAGATGTATCCATGTTAAAGAAGTGCCTAGGTGATCCAACATCGATTTTACCTATTGAAGGTTTGGGGGTCGAGGAAGACTTGTCCTATGAGGAAGTACGTGTTGAGATTTTACGCAGACATATCAAAAGGCTAAGGAACAAGGAGGTTGCCACAGTAAAGGTATTATGGAGGGTTCATCTTGTTGAGGGTGCTAAGTGGGAGATCGAGGCCGATATGAGATTCATCTACCCTCATCTTTTTAGATCTTGAGGTTATACTCCCAACTCCAAAGTCTAAGTTTCCTTATCTCTCTATTCTTTGTTGCTATTGCGTGATTGTGTGTAATAACTATGTTATGATCTGTTTAGCATTACACGAAATAATCAGTAGTGTCATTCTAGGACAAATGTTCCTAAGGGGGAGATAATGTAACAACCCTAAATATGTGAAAGGTAAGTAATGCTTATTGTCTAGAATGCTCGATTAGACGGTTCACACAAAAATGAGGCACCGTATAAACAAGACCTCGGAACCCCTTGCTACAACCAAGAAAAGAAATTGGGCGTAGTTTGAGCTTTTAAAGGTTGGGTCTAACCAGGTAGGTCTCTGTATACGAAGATATCTTGAAGATGTTTACCAGAATTAAAAAGAGGAAGTCTTACGTTTGGAGTGTCTAGGGGTAAAATGGTCTTTTTCCAGGCTATCTCTGCTAAAACCACAAGAACTGTTCAGCAACTAAACGTTCTTGATTATTGAAGAACTTTCACTTTAAAAACTTATTAAAACATAGCTAAAAATGTTAGGCAAAGAGAGAAGTTTTTCCGTCGAGTTAGTGTTGAAGCTTTTTGACTTAAACTTGTTCTTTGGAGGATTTTTTGGGCATTAAGTCAAGGGTTGATAACGTCAAAAATCTATGGGTTTCTCTTCTCTTCCTTCCATTTCCACAGACTCCTTAAGCTTCCTGTTTTAATTTATTCAAAAATTAGGATTGGTTTCCCCGTTTAACATGCCCCTATCCCTAGCTCCCAGGAATCGTAGGTTAGGGTAGTGATTTGTAAAAGTACATTTAGGGGTATGGTATGTTTTCATGAGGAATATGATTATGTTTGTATACTGCAATTGTATTTAAAGATAACCATTTATTTGAGAGTTTTTTGCCAAGTATTGCATGTGCAAAATTGTTCGTGTGTGGGAAGAGGTCGGTGTAAGGCTTCAGTTTGATATTTTTTTGTTGTCAATTTACGTTCAGAACCTAGGTAAGTTGTGATGCTCATCAAATGTAAGTGGGGGTAATTTGAGTATCATATTTTGTACTTAACGAACATGAAACCAAAGTTGTTACATGATCCATGAATTTATAACTTTTAAAGTGGATGGAACGATTGGTTAAAAATAGGCCAGGAAAATGATTAAGTTTCTACAAAAATTATAAGTTAGCTTAGGCTAAGTATGGAGAGTAATCTGGAAAAAATTTAATTGATTTTAAAGGGGATGACGCAACAAGGATTCGAAACATGTGACCTCACCGTGTGATATCTTAACTCACAAGAAAAAAAAGGGGGTCGCGGGGAGGGGGGGGATTCGAAATGGGGTATACTGGCTGGAAAGGAGGAAAGATAAGGAGGAATGCAAAAATGGAATAATAAATAAATAAAAGGGGGAAGGGATGAGGGAGGGGAGGGAAGGGATGGGAATCGAACCCACGACCACACGAAACGAATGAAGTGAAAAGAACAAATAAGGAAAGAAGGAAGGCAATGTGAGGTGTGGGAATCAAAAAACTCACGACCTCAAGGTTGCACAGGAATAAAGGAAAAAAAAACAGAAACTAAAGGAGTTGTGGTGGGGGGGTTCGATCTCAAAACCTCACTGCCAAGCTTCTGTTTAGATAAGTCAATATTTAAATGAAAAATAAATAAGGCGCGGCTTTGTGGGGGTTCGAACCACACCCTCTCAGTCCTAGGGAATAAAGAACAAAATAAAGAGAGGTTGTGGGGGTTTGATCCCACAACCTCCTGTCAATGCGAAATGCAATAAGAAAACTAGAGAGGAAAAATAAAAGTGGGTTATAGGGGTTCGAACCCACAACCCCGCGGCAAGGGAGGAGGCATTTTAAAGAAAAAAGGAACCTAAAAGAAAAGTTAATGTGGGGGCTCGATGGTCTAGGGTCCCTTAATTAACATGAGGAATGAATAATAAAATCAAGGAAAAATTTAAGTGGTTGTCCAAGAAGATTAGAACTTGGGTTGCCTCCTTGCCTAAATTTTCGTCTATACATAAGTTATACAAGAATAAATGTTCAAGAATAATGCCACCTAGTTAGATCGAAATCGAGATCTTGGGCATATATAGGAGATACATTAATCTTTGTACTCTTAATTCTTAGAAGAGATTAGTCATTAAACGAACTATGACTGAAGCCTCATGGCTTGTATTTGTCCCAGACGTCTAGCATACGTTTAAAACATAAGTGAACTGAAAAATATAAAAGACCAATAAATGGCCTAGTATTGGCATACGATTGAAATGGTAATTATGTAATGAAATGATGAAACCTGAAGGGTTAAGTAAGGTGTGTGAAACAAAACAAATGTCAATGTGCAATCAGCATATAATAAATGAAAAATTCACATAAAAAAGGGCGGTGAGTAATTATGAAGAGAAAAATGTTGTATGTTAATGAATGTGGGTGATACATGATAAGCGGGACTATGTTAAAAGATGGAGCCATCTCAATGAGTCTAAGTAAATGTTACCAAAACGTTTTCACCTTTGAAAATGTAAAAGTTAATGAAGAGACGAGTCTCTATGAACACTCTGATGAAGATTGAGATTAACACACTTTATACTAATGATTAGATTTGAAATCATCTATGGAGCTTGATGTACTCTACTAGAAGCCATCTTCCCGACAAATGAGTGGAATCTAATGAAAACGGCATACTGAGAACCGATAGACTAGCATGAGCGGTGAGAATTATTATGGAAAGGAAGAGGTGCACATAACTCTCATGAGAAGAGACTGTCCGGCATGCCGGGTATGAGTCTCCTTATATCTACTAGGCTTCGAACATATACTGCCAATATAGGGATCTGGCGCGGTTAAATTCCCATGTATGCTAGCATGTTTTGGGTCACCTTGGCCGGTGATTCCACCTCTTTTCAGTGTGGGTGAGACACTGGATTTCATGATGCTCACATGATCTATGTCTGTTAAATTTAAAGTTCCCAATGAATGAATGAGGCCAGCCTCAAATGATGCACATAATGAAATAAACGAAACCAAAGGTGTTAGGATAGGATAATCAAGAGGTGAGCTAGACTCAAGTAATGACACTAGGTTTTCTTGATGATTGCACAACAAACCCAATGGAAGTCTTAAACTACATCCTAGGTATAGCTGGTCTTCACACTAACCTATGAACGAAATGAAATGAAATACGTATAAATGAATGCAGCAAACTCGGTGTTTGTTAATGAAGAATCCTTAGTTTAGGTCCCATATGTTGAGCCCTCATTTTGGAAAGTCTTAATGTCAAGTGCATTAGTACAAGGTCTCATATTATATGAATGAATGCTATAAAAGATGTTATGTGTTATATGCAATATGATATGTGCTATGTGTAAGATGTTATGTTCTATATGCAATATGATATTTGCTATGTGTAAGATGTTATGTGTTGTGTGCAATATGATAAGTATGATGATGCATATTACTCTCATGGCATGACTTTCGTAGTCCAAATTTGAAAAGCTCACTGATTTTGCTAATCCAAATCACGAAAGCTCACTGACTTTCCTAATCTAAATATTGAAAGTTCACTAACTTTCCTTAACACAATTTGGTAAGTCAACTGACTTGACTTTCCATAATAATATTGTTAGGAAAGAGCTATTCTTACTCATGCATGTCCTTAGTGTGTGCTTGAATATACCCATACTTAGTACATGTGTGTACCAATCCCATACAACTCTATATTTTTAGGTGCATGCATAGGTGAAACGCTAGTTAGAGTTTAAGTTTGATTAGTGTAGCTATTCCGACGGGCAGCTTCATCAAAACTTGGTAGGCCCTTATCTTTTTGAAGAGTAGGCAGGATTATCTATCTTAGATATAGGATTTACTAGTGGATCTGTCCACTAGTGTTCTTCCACTTTTATTTCAGACTTTGTATTGGTGTCGTTCTGCAAAAATACTGTGAAATGCATTTATGAACTGTTTCTTCATTTGATTATCTTTATATTAGATGGTTGATTTGTGACGCATTGATTTTAACTCAAAATGTTTAGAATTAATTAGAATTTCCAAAAGTTAAAATGTTTCCAGCTAAAATTAACTAGATGAATGCGAATGAAGTTTAAAGCTTGTCTGCGGAACCTACGAGGTCACGGTTTTGCGTTCTCGTTGGGGTCTATATTCTGGTTGTGCAAGAGAGGTACTACCTTTCATAGTTAGTAGTGGGAATGCTACCTACCTTGAACGAGTATACTTGGAGTGTCTTATGATATGGGGTCATTTGAGTAAGGCCCCAACAAGAAGGTTAAGTATGGACTCTTTCATATGTTTTATGATGCTTTAATATGCTTATGATATTAAGTTATGGTTATGCCTATCTGTTAGGACTATGTAAGATTAGTGGACTAACCATTTGTGATATATTATGTTTGGTTGTTAGTTCCATTACAATTCGTTAGAGTAAACACGTATTGGCACATGTTATTAATGTAGGATCGTGAAAGATTGGAGTTCTTTTGAGGTCAGAGTTTCCAGGTTTTGAGTATAATAGCATTCAGGACACACCCCCTGGTTCTTTTATGTTTTTTTATCTTTTGAGGTTTTATGTGGGTGCGTCTTAAGATTTTCTCATCATGACAATGTTAGATGGTTTTGAGACAATGTTATTAGAGATGCTTCCGCTTTTATGAAATGCCTTTTGGTTTACATTTAAAGAAAATTTGAAATTTCCCTCCTTTATTCATGATATTATGTAATGAAGTAAAGTGGCTTGCACAAGACCTCCAAAAGGTCAAGTATGTCGCGTTGCGATTCGAGTATTCCATATCTTCTAGGGTATACTCTCGAGTCATGACAATAATACTTTCAAAATATTATACTAGCTCTTATATTTAAAACATGTTTCTTTCTATGATTTGAGATAATTTTTCAAAAACATAGCTCGAAGGATTCATGGAAATATAGTTTCGTCTATTGCTTCATTTAGAAAACGATACTATTCTGAAAAATAGCTCAAATCTCTTTTAAAATCTGTAGTTTTTGTTTCTTATTTTAAATGTGAACTTTTTTAAACTCTTTGGAATACATCGTTTCCCTTTATATTCTTTGAAGTAAGAACATCAACTTTAATCGTACGTATTGAATATTGTAACACTCTGAAAGTCCTCACGTGTATAAAGCTGCCTACTAGATGAAAGTAAGACTTTAAACATTAGTTTTAAGCCTAAAATAATGTATTTAATCTATTTAGGAGGTTTCAGATTTAAAATGTTAAGAAAGAAAAACCATTCACGTCCCGGCGAATGTGCCAATGTGAGGCTTGGTGTCTTGACATCTTTTCAATGGGTTTTAGGAGTCGGAATCTAATGACTTGGGAAACAAGAAATGTGTAAATATATAGAAGAGTGCTACTTTGGGTCGTCGGAAATTGGTGTTAAGACTCCCCAAGGAAAAACTAGGTGTCCTTGATGAGGAACCTCAATGTACCTCAAAAGCAGTTTGGGGGCGTGTGCAACCAAGACCACATCAATGAGCCTTTTGTCTGAATGACACTCTGTAGTGTTGTGTTGTTGATTGACCCTTAAACATTTAAAAATAGTTTAAAATGGAACTCATTTATCCAAACTACGCCTTTGCAAGACAACACATTGATGGAACGATGGATCGTTGACTCGAGTTTTCTATTGGACTTGTTCACAAGTGCAAAAATTCTGCCAAGCTAAGGGTGGTTTGATAAATTCCATACTTGGCCAATTAAGTGTGGGGTCAGTATAATTTGGTAAGTATATTGAAATACTTAAACTCATTAAAACATTGAAATCTTCATAACTTCCAAATCAAAAATCAAAGCCTATTTTTCCTCTCTCACAAACTATCTCTCTAGACCACCATTGAAGAACAAAAAAGAAATCAAGCTAGTTCACGACTATTCATTTCTCTCACTTCAATTTCCTGGAATCTCATACTTAAGGTATGGGGGATATGATTCATTTATTAATTTCTCCATGAAGTCCTTCAAAATTTCTAAATTTCGAAAGCTAGATTGAAACCAAAACTTTGGTATGTATTCTAACCATGGTTCACTCTTAAATCATTTTCATTATGTTATGTTCCTTATATTATTATTATACTGGGATTAATTTATTGTTTCTATTATGAAAATTCCCCAAGAACCCATGTGATCCCATGACCCAACTTTCACTAATGTTGTGGGGTAAATTGAGAAATCATGAGCATGATGTATTGCAATTGATGATTATCTACTTATAGAATCTTGTCTTCCATGATTATTGTGATTTGACTAAAGTATAATCATAATAAATTATTTATAATCTTTCAAAGAAGGTAAATACTAGGGTTGTTTATGTGATGAAGAGTATTGAACATAGACTTTAAATTACTTGCAAGGTACATGGCTTATGGAAGAATACAAGGAAGGTAATTTGGCTAATTTGCATTCTATTGAGTCTTATCTACAGTGTATTATGAATTATGTATAATGATTTTGGTCTATTATGTTGATTGAAAATCTAGTTCTCCTGAAAACACTATAATTGAGATTATGAAAGTAATACTCACACATGTATATAATGATTCTATGGTGAAAGTGTATTCTCATTTAATGAATCTAAGAGCTTTATATTGAATTGTATTGAACGAAGATGAATTAGTCTTCACACATGTAGACACAATTAAGATAATAATAGTAGTAAGTTGGGAAGTGTACTAAGCATCAAGTGGATATGTACAATGAGGAAAAAGACCCTCCCGCTAATGCAATAGGCCAGGTCATCCAAAGTGATTACTCATGAGATGGAAGCCTTATCACTAATGCAATAGGCCGGTTTCTAGAAGCAATCTCACTAACCCTTAACTACGTTCCCCTGTAGGACATAGCTAGTGGATCCACATAGTAGCTTATTCTAGGTTTCACCTTGGCAAGTGGAATACCCATTTTCCCTGTGGGGCTTTATAACACCGGATTCCATGAAAAAGCTCTCATGCTTTATGTTAGTTATAGTTGCCTTTCCCTAAGGTACTAAAGTGAAGTAGAGATAAGGAAGTAAGAACCAATCTATGAGCTCCTAATGAGTTTACTAAGTATTAGTGGGGGTATGAGACTTCACTTGTACGTTGCACCAGTAGGCTTAGAGGGTCATTATAGGGGAAAGCTTCGTAGGGTTGGTAGTATGGGATGATAACTTTACATTTTCCAAATTGGTCCTAGGAAGTTCTCAAGTCATGATTGTGTTGAAAATTAAGATATTATTGTTTTATTCACTTACACGATGTATTGATAATGCTAATGGCTTTACCAAACCTCATGTATGCATACTTTATATGAAATTATCATTTTTCTCATGTTTCAAAAGGTTTTGATTGATTTCTCCATACTTAGTGCATTAATTGTACTAACCCCTTTTCTCCCTCTAATATATGAGTATAGGTTATGGCTAGTTAGTTGCTTCACCATTCTTGAAGGAAGCTTGGACTTCTTATCTCCAAGGCATTGTGGTATGTCCTCAAAGATGAGTGGACATATGCACTATTGGACACTTTATGTTTCTCTATTGATGTAATAGAATTATTGATATTCGGGTTACGTCATTATTCTAAAGGGGGACTATTGTGTATACGGTTTTAGGACCTTATTTGTTGAATATTGTTGAACGCTCTTATCATAGACAGTTCTGTTAGAAAAAATTAAGACTATGATTATGACATGCCTATATTTGATATTACGAGAAGTCGATTGTAAACTTCATAAGCGAGTAGTCTACGTTAACTTCATATAGGAATGAGAGAAGCTCTAAGTGAGCTTCAATATATAAAAAAAAATTTTTTACTTATTTGAAGTGCATACGCCATGACATGTGTGACTAAATGCTTTGTTATGAGACCTCTTTGAGGGTCGAGTATGCCGTGTGAATCTTGGGGGATTCTCTAGATCTTACGATGTAAGTTTCTTTAGATGTTGTAAATACTTTTGAAAACAATTAATTAATCTGATGTCTAAAGCAACCCCATAAACTTAGACGTGACTCTACTTTTTGGACATGCCTTTTAACTTTTAAACTTGACTCTTTCTGTACTATGATCTTAATTTTTCTTGAATTGGATAATGGATTCAAGGTTCATGTCTCATGTTTATGGATGATTTCATGATATTTAAATGTACATTAGAGTGTTTGAATAAACTAGAAAATATAGGTGTATTGCTAAGGAATAATTACTTAAAGGTAGGGAACGAATAGGAAGGACTGGCATCCGTGGTTATTTGAGAGGCGTGGGACGCCAGTCATCAAAGTTCAAACAAAGTCGGGTTCTCTTGCGGAGCGGTTTGCCTCAAGGGCGGCACGGACACCACCCTTTCCCGATGTTTGACACGACTTGTGTGCTCGTTTTTCATATGTAAACCCTGAAAACTTCAATGGTTTTCCCCCCAAACATTTAAAATCGTTTATACCCTCAATATACATCAGATTCAAGTCTAAATTACACCCGTAAACATGAAAAAACCTCTATATACTTCAAAAAGCACAACCCATAATTGCTTAAAGGAATATCATCAAGAACTCAAAGGATTTATTATCAAAGCACACATATTTCGCTGAATTGAATCATGAATTGGGCATTGGTAAACAAACTCAATGCTATGTGATCTCACATACCTCGTAGGGATCACCAATTGTCAAAATCCACAAGCTTATCTCGACGATCTTGATGAATCTTGAATGTTCTTCTCCTTTCTCCCTTTTTTTCTCTATATTCAAAACCCTAACTATTTTCCCAAAAGTATAAACTGACTAACATCAGTTTAGACCCCAAAAAGCTTTCCAAAAACAAAATAAAATAATTGAATAAAGAAAATACCATAATGTTCTTCAAAAATCAAGACTGAACTTTCCTATTCCAAACACAATCAAACTTTCAAAGGGCATAACTCGCTCATACGAACTCGAAATCACGCAAAGTCGGTGGTGCTGGAAAGACTATCGCAAGAGTTACCCAAAAATTAATGGAAGTACACTAACTCATATTAATAATGGAGTTAGGTCCGTTTCAAGTTTATCAAAAACTCAACTTTCTCTGTTCTTTGCTTCTTCCTAGCTATTTCAAATTTCGAGGTGTTACAATATATCTTCCTTGAGTAAACTTGTCCTAGAATAAGATTTCTCTTACTGGGCTAAGGTTTGTCACATCAAGTTCAAACACCCAACAAGCAAATGCAAACAAACAACATGCTCAATTATAATTTAAAGATTACTAATAAGAGAATTAGTACCTTGGTCTGTACTTTCTCTGGATTCAAATAGAGGTGGATATAACTTTTTCATATCCTTCTCGATATCCCAAGTAGATTTACTAAACAAATTGGCTCCGCAAAATTACATGGACTAATGCTACCTCTTTTGTTCTCTACGTGCAAACTTGGTGATCTATAATCTGAACAAGAACCTATTCATACAATAAGATATCCTTGATCTTAATATTTTCAGTTGGTATGATTAATGAAGGATCGCCCATGCACTTCTTCAGTATAGAGATGTGAAACACCAGGGGTGAACCGCGACTCTGTGCCATTTTTAACCTCTCTTGAATCACTTTGACTTTTTTTCAATAGTTTTATATACTAATTCTGGTCCTATCAACTCTGCTTCATTAACTTCAAACTATCCAATGAGAAATCTGCATCTTCTCCCATAAAAAGCTTCATAAGGAGCCATTTGGTTGCTCGACTGGTAAGTATTGTTGTAATAAAACTGAATTAAAGGTAGATGAACATCCAATATACCCTTAAAATCAATCACACATGCCCTTAATATATCCTCTAAGGTCTGAATAGTGTGCCCTGCTTGACCATCTATTTGAGAATGAAATACAGTTTTAAGTTCACATTTTAACCCAAGCCTTTCTCAAAAGATTTCCAGAACTGTGGAATAAATTATGCACCTCTATCTGAGATAATAGAAATCGAAACTCCAAGAAGTTTTACCACATCTTGAAGATACAACTTAGCAAAATCTTCTTCCAAATGGGTAGTCTTTATCGACAAAGTTGGGCAGATTATATAAGTCTATCGATAATCATTAAAATAGGATCATCTTGCTACAAAATCTTTGTAAACCTTCTATGAAATCTGTATTAATCATCTCCCACATCCATTCTTGAAGTTCTATGTTTTGCCAACCCACAGGACCTTTAATGATGTACTTTAACTTGTTGGCATTTTGGACACTTAGCAATAAATTCTGCAATGCCCTTCTTCATACTATTCCACCTGTATACTTCTCTCAAGTAGCGATACATATTTATGGAACCCAAATGAATGGAATACCTGGAGTAATGAGCTTCCTTCATGATCCTCTCTTAGAGTTTATCCACCATTGGTACACAGCAATCTACCTTGATATTTGAAAACACAATCCCCCCTTGTTAAAAATATGATACTTTTTGCTTATGAACACTTGCCGTCAATAAAAGTAAAATTGGGTGTAGGTCTTGCTTTTCTTTAACTTCAAACAGTAATGAATATTCAGACCCATTCATCACTACTACTCCTCGTTATGTGGAATCAATTACTCTAAATCCTAAGTGTGGAAGTCTATTCACATATTTTACTAGCTCTCTCTTTTCTTCCCCAACATGGGTGGTAATACTTATAAAAAACGTGCTTAATGCATCAACAACTAAATAAGCCTTATCAGGGTGATAAAGAATACTCATGTCATATTGTTTGAGTAATTCTAACCCCGCTTTGCTCTGAGATTAAGCTCTTATGAGTGAAAAAAATATGAAGACTTGTGGATCAGTGAATACATAACATGAACACCATATCAAGAATGACACCATATCTTTGAATCAAGTACCATGGGCACCAACATGAGTATAAGGGGTAACTTCTTTCGATGTGAACTTTCAACATCTGGAAGGCATATAAGCTATACCTTGTCATTTGCATAAGATGCAAACCCAAAATAACTTCGATGCATCACAATACATCACACACCTTGGTCTACATTTTGTTAGGTCAAAACTGGTTGTAGTAGTCACCCTCTTTTTGCAATTACTAAGATTACTTTCCTCCAAATTTTAGACCATTGAAAATTTCGTTGTTTTCTGAGTCAACATAGTTAAAGGAGACTCAAATGACATTAACCCCTCTACGAACCTTCTATAATATCCAGCCAAGCCCGAGACACTCCTAACGTCTATTAAAGATGTGGGTCTAGGCCAATTTTGCACTTCTTTTATTTTCTGAGTGTCAACTCTAATTACCCATCGAAAACTATGTGACCCAAGAAAGCTACAAAATCAAACCAAAACTCATATTTAGAGAATTTATCATATAACTCCTTATCTTTCAAAGTTTGTAGAACTATTTTGAGATGACCAACATGATCTTCTTCATTCCTTGAATAGATTAGTATTTCATCAACAAAGACGATAACAAACATATATAAATAAGGTTTTTAAAATCTATTAATAAGTCCATGAACAATGTAAGCGCATTAGTTAAACCAAAAAACATAACCAGAAACTTATTATAACCATATTGAATTATGAAAGCTGTCTTTAGAAAATCACATTCACTTACTTTTAATTGATGGTAGCCAAATCTGAGGTCAATCTTGGGAGAAAAAAAAGCACCCTGAAGTTGATCGAAAAGATCATCAATTATTGAAAGAAGATATTTATCATTGAAGGTAACATTGTTCAACTAACGGTAATTTATACACATCATAAGGGAACCATATTTATTTCTCACACATAAGACTGGAGTGCCCCAAGGTGAGACATTTGGTGGAATAAAACCATTATCAAGAAGATCATTTAACTTCTCCTTAATCTCTTTCAATTCTATTGGTGCCATTCTTTATGGCAGAATAAAATATAGACGAGTAGCTCGAGAACATCTATAACTAAAGTTTATCTAATCTTTAGAGATCTATAGGAACATATCTAGAAAAGACTTTCTAGCCCCCAATGAGAGCCACCCATTCCCATATTCAACATTTTAGTCCCATCCTCTCAATACTGCTAATAAAGCAAAAAGCAACTCTTTTATTTTACTAAAACTGACTGAATAAGATGTATCTCAACACTAGAGTTATTAACTTAGATTAATTGATAGACACACCCCTTAGAAACTAACTTCGTTGCCTTAAGGTACGAAATGAATCAACCCTTAGGCATTGCTGAACTACTTTTCCACTCTAAGACTGGCTTATTAGAAAATAGGAACTTGACAACTCGAGTTCTACAATCAACTGAGACATAACAGAAATGAATCCAATCCATACCAAAAATTACATAAAAATCTACCATGTTTGACTAATTAAATCTTCCATGGTAATATTCTGATTGATGGAAATGGGATAATCACAATAGACTATTAAAAACACTGAATAGTTTTGTAACAACCCTAAAAATGAACTAGGTTGAACTAGAGATTTAATTTTGTTTGAAGGGCTTTTAAATAGTTAATTTAATGTTTAAATGAGTTAATAGGTTTGTCAGTTGAGTTTGAGGTCACACGTCAAAGGACGACCAAGACGTTTGAAAAGTAGTCTTTTACATGTTGGTAGTTCTAGTATGTTGTGCATGTTATCATGTGTTATTTAAAATCATAAATCAGTGGAGGTGAATCTAGGTTCTAGATGAACATTTTTTGGGTAAAAATGTTCAAGTACAACTCCCCAAGTACTACCATAAGGGTCCTTGAGGAGGACCCAAACATGGACCAAGGAAGCTGCCAGGGTAGCTGTTTTAGGGACTGCCTGCGCGACACAACTTTCCCTTGGAAGGAAAAATGTTTCCTTGAGACACGGACACACAGCTCACTACATCAAAATAATTTCAAAAATCAAATTATGGAGCTGCCTCCGTGATGTGCGATAACTGCCCAGTTTTGGTTGCCTCATTTAAAAGTCAAGTTAGACTAAATTAAAAAGGTTCCAATATAAGAAGGTTGGTTTGGTAATTTCAGGGTGTATTGTATACTTATTTTATGTCATTATACCCCCATTACCCTATTAAAAAAACCAATCAATCAATTAGAAAGCGTGTTAAGGTTCAATCTTGTAAATGGCTTCTCGTCCAAATCTCTCAACTCCATTGAAGATCAAGGTCTTGGAGCTTACTGTGACGGATGGTTTCAACTGATTTATTCTTAATTTTAATTGGGTTCTTGAAGAATAGGGTATGGAAGTTCTTCATCTAAGGATGTCTATCACCTTAGAGCCAATTTCAAAGTGATTTTCAAAGATCCCAAGTTTATGAAAAGTCCAATGTCAACTCTAAGTCATGGTTCTTGGACGAAACATTTTGAAATGATTCAATATGATATTATTGATATTTCCAAAGAAAATCTCTATGAATCCCTTATCTTCTGAATCAATAAATTTGTCTATGAAGTGGATTTATTTCTTATGATCTAATGATGAAAGAATTGTGTTTAAAATATGTTGTATGTTGATATCTATGTTTAATTATGCTATAATATTGTGAACTGTTGGAGATGTTAAGGAATGGTGATATTGGCTATTGGAAGAAGGTAAGTTAACCTAACTCCCTTAGTTGATGTAGAATTGATATACAATTGTTATTGATTAGTATAATACACTTATTGTGGCAATGCTTATGTGTTGTATATGATGATAACCATGGCCTTGTCGCCATTATTATGTGAATTGTAGTTGTATCATGTTAGGGTTCATGTGAAGGTATAATGTGTAGTTTCTTATGTGAAGTGACGTGACTATATGCATGGTTTTATGTCTTAGACTAAGTATAAAGTAAAGGATGATGATACATGTGTTATCTTGTATAATGTGAAGGTATAAAGTGAAGGTGATCATGTGATGTCTATATGATCTTGTATGGGTACTCTAATGGTATGTTTAGATGTACTTCTTCTCTAATTAATATTATATGATAATGAAGGACTAAGAAGAGTCCATACAAAATGAGGTTATATCTTGTGTTGGTAGACTTAGTTGTCCCTACTTTATACTTGAATGATATTGAATAAATAATATGATGAATGTTGTGTCCTGATTGGTAGACTTAGGTCCCTCTTATTTACATATGAAATTTATGTGAATATGTGATCTCTTTACTTGGTAGGCTTAGGAAGCCTTGTCATATCTGGTATAAATGAATGGATGAAGAATAAACGAAAGTCTAGGATTGGTAGACCTAAGATGGTGCCTTTCTATGAAATACTCAAGTAGAACCTTGAATATGAAAAGAAGGTTAAGAATTAGAGAACCTTGAATATGGAAAAAAGGTTAAGAATGTTAATCCTTGAATATGAAAAGAAGGTAAATATTCAAGCCTTTAAGGAAAGATCGTAACTGTGCGATTTTTCACCAGAATAATGACTTAGAGGTAGGTTGGCTGGAATGACATGAAACCATCTCTAAGAATGTCATAAGAGTTATACTTATAGACCTTGAGTGTCAGCCCTAGTGGACCCATTCTTTGTAGTGGTATTGTGATTTGGTAGAACTAAGAAATTATAACTTCTCAAATACCTTTATGTGAATGAAATTACTCTATGAAAACAAAGGCAAAGGACCAAGAGGATATGTATGTGTTAGTAGCTTTACTTATGTATCAGACTAGAATACAAAGAAGCCCTTCATATACCTTAACTATGTGCCAACATGGGATGTCTCCTAGTTCTACCTTTGGCAAGTAGAACACCTTCCACAATGTGGGGTCCTTATGATGCCAGATTTCATACCTATATAGTATGGACTATGTTGGTTACCACATATTATCATCATATTGGATGTAAAATCTAGTTATTGGGTATATTCTATAATGTGTGGGTACTGAAATAAGACACTATGTATGCATCACATGAGTAGGATTTGAAGCTGCTTGGTGAGTTCTCTAGGTCCTTCAAGACCATTATGTGACGTTCACTAATTTCTTAGTTGTCTCTTAAATGAATTTAATGAATAATGTTGATTTAGTAAAAACATGTTGAATAAAAATGTTCTTATCTAGGGTAGCTTTGAGGATTGCTGAGGTGTGCTTGAACAAGGTGTATTGGCGGTCTCTTCATGTCGTACTCAAGTGAGTCTTAGAGTAACCTTAGGTAGAAAGTCTAATTGATGTAAAAGCTTACTTGATGAATATGGAACTAAGTGTTATTTAATGGAAATAAATATCCTACTTTATATAGTCTTGAAGATCATCTAGGTGTTTGTGAAGGGGTTGTAGGTGTTTGTGAAGGGGTTGTATGAGAGGCCGCTTCATATCTTACTCAGGTGGGTCTTAGGATAACCTTAGTATGTGATCTAAAAATTTAAATGGATTCTAAGTGATTATGTTCATATATTATGGATCAATTGGGTATTGTCAAATATGTAATTATTGACTTGTATTTGTCTCTTAAAATCTTATTATGAAGGGTTTTTTTAATCAAAATCTCATTAAAGAATGTTTCAATACTAACTGTCTCCTTTTCATGGTTTTTGCGTGACTTCCATACTTAGTGTATTAAATGTGCTAACCCCTTCATATGACATGGATGATGGATAGGTTTCTAATGGTTGAAGATGAAGCTTTAATGAGTCCTCATAGATTCGAGGACAAGACCCATATGTTCCTTTTATGTCTTTTAGTCTTTATTTCAAGTCTTGCATGGAATTAGTCCCAAAAGTTGTATACTAAAGTATAAATGGTTTAATGGATATTGTAAAGGTAGAATGTTTTTTGAAAAGTCTTCCACTTGCTAGTTAATGAAAGTATTCTTCGTGTGTGAAGAAAGTCTTAAATTCCTACTTATTTTTAGCATTTTATGCAATCAATGATACGTGAAGCATTTATGAGACCTCCAGTGGTCGATTACGCCTTGTAACTCCTATAGGGTGCTCCCTGATCATTACATGTTTGCTAAGTTTTTCAGGTTTAACATAAAAATTTAGCATCATAAGGAGTTACAAATGATAAAAATGCTCTTGGATCCAGCAAATCATAATTAGTAAGGTCAAATACTTGGATGATACCGGAGAAAATATTTGGTGAATATTTTTATCTTTACGACTATTGAAGCATATAAGATATTTCATTATCCGCCAATACAAAAAGTAGCCTCTCTAGGTGCAGCTTTTTCTGGTGGAGAAACTAAAGAAGAGTGGCTCTATAGACCCCATTACCAATTCCCATTCTTGTTCTTTGGACACTCCTGCGTGAAATGATATTCCAGCCACACTTGAAGCAGACAATGGAGCCCTCATGACTTGTACCAAAGTGGTTCCTACCAAACATAGACAAGGTAGGAGGATTACTACCCCCTTGCGCCATGCTTCCTTGAGAGTAAGCAAGTTTAGCTCTGAAATTCTTGCTATTATACTCACATTTATTCTTAGTTGTAGGTGCACTAGCAGATGATTGAAAATTCCTTTCTATATTTTTGTTGGAAAGATGATCGATTGACATTACTCTTCTATTGTCTGGAATCGTTCCCTGTCTCATCTCTCTTATTCTCAAACTCTTCTTTTTCCCTTAGCTTGTCTTCCACAACCTACTACACATAGACCATAACATCACAAAATTTGAGAATGAGAGTGAGCACCACGACCATCACGTTGCCACTTTTTAGCTAGGACGAGAAGCTTTTTGTTGTTGATGAGGAGTCTTATTATGAGAGACTTATGGAGATTGAGGAGGCCATGATAGATTCAGATATAGAGATATCTTTGACAAACACACCCATTGCTGACCCTAGTGGAGTCAGTGTAGCGGATGTGAAATCGGTAAGTAAAGCCTACACAAATCGAGCGATTGTGTAGACAAGACTTTCTTTACCTCCCTCTCTGTCATTTTTATTGATTTTTAGTATTTTTATTGTATTTGAGTAAAAATTTCATTTTGTTTGTGGTAGGGTGAGGTATTTTCATGCCTACCTCTTGTGATTATTACTTTTGTTTGTATATTGGATTTTGTGTTGTGAATTCTGTTTTGGCACTGTTATGTGGACGTTTGAGCTTGTCACTCATTGTTTTAATTACAAATGGTTTTTGGACCCTTCAGAAAAAAAATTCCACCTCTTTTGTATTTAATTATTGATGTTCTTGTGCAAATTTGAGTATCGGTTATGATCAATACCAATGGATTGAATAGTCCTCTCAATCAAAAAATAATGAATGCGTAGCTACAATGAGGCTAAATAAAGTTGCATAGGTAATATGTGAACTTTTTGCATCTTGTTCTGACTAGATAATCGAATTGAGTCTCTTGTGATGACATAGCAAACTAGTGAAAGTGTGGATTCTTGTTTGATATTGGTGCCAATGACTTGTGTTATGAGAATATCATGAACATTATGTGATGACACCTAGAATTTTCCCTGTTGGTCCCGTTGAGTAAATGAGATAAGCTCTTGAAATGATCATAGGCAACAATTTTAAAGAGTGAAACAATTTACAATATTACCTCTTTTAACACCAACCTTGTGATATGTGTGAATCATGCTTGAACCCCTTTGTGCCTTGTCCTTTTCTTCGAAGAAACTTGAGCAAATAATACCTCTCTTTATCCTTTATCCATTCAACTGTAACCCTCATGAAGTGTGTTGTGTTTGATATGGGTTCAACTCATGAGAGTGAATGGACTAAGGTGTGGGCTGGACTTATTTTTCTTGCTTGTTGATGTTTGAGAGAAATCAACTCTATTCGTGGTAAAGTGTTAGAGAGAAAATTTAATCCCTTCATGGCTCATATTACTTACAAATAAAAAACTATTTCCTATTTGTTCTGATTACCAATGTATATTTTATTGTTAAGACACGAAAGTACACCCTAGAAGATATGTCACTCTTGGATGGAAACACGGCATAGTTGACCTCTTAGAGGTCTTGTACAAGCCCTTTGACATCGTTCATTGCATACATGTATGAAAAGTAGTGCGGAATTAAATCTTTTCACACGATGTATTAATACTTCAAATATCTATTTAATAGAAAAACATAATGAAAGGCTAAGTCTCAAAGTCGTCATCTTGGACATACTAATATATTGGGACACGACCCATACATCAAAATATGGAATATAACTAAGTTTATTATGATAATTTCAATAAGGAAATCTACACATCATGATGTTCTCAAATTTAGTGAGGACATACCGACTCGTTCTATAATGAAATGGTAATCCAAGCTTCAGTTCAAGAATCCCTTCAAATGACACCTACACCTTTAGAGATAGACAAAATGTATGGTTAGTACAAACACTTGTACTAAGTATGTCATAATGCATAAAATCATGATAAACTGACTTTTGTATAAAACATGCATTTTTCAGTAAAACATCATAAGACAAGTATAAGAAAAATATATATTACTTCAAGAACACTTCACACATAAGCATGAGACCATCCTAAGATTTACTTATGTAAGAGAAGAAAAGAGCCCGTACACCCTCTTAAGCACACCTAAATAACCCTACCTATCATAATATTATTCCCTTTTCAGCATATATTCACCACCTAAGGTGACTCTAGATTCACGTTGAGTAAAATATGACGAACTGCCCATACACCCTCGTCAAGTCTACATAGAAAACCTTAAGCTACCATGGATAGATACCCTTTTGATTAAAATACCTTTACTTATGTTTTTATATTCATATAAACTATTAAGCACCATGCACTATCAGAACTTTCACATATGGTCTTGGAGAGACCTAGGACTCACACACTAACATCTTCAAATCGCTGTCCTTCAATGTCGAAATAGTGTCCCAGTCTACTAACCAACATTTTAGTACTTATCGCAACACTAGCATAGCCAAATGATTAGAATAGGCAAGACCACATTCCTACTAGTTGCATGGACATCCAGAGTCTACCCTACTCCGCTGGAGGGTGTTTTCCTACTTGCCAAGGGTATAAGAGTTATACTGCCCATGTAGGCACAGGTTAAGTAATATCACTGTGTTTTATATGCACGCTAGTATCCTTATCAGTAGAGATACTTGAACTCTATTCTCTTCTCTAAAGCGTTACAAAAAACCCATAACATAATATTCTATCGGTAGCAACTAATAAATCATTTTTTTTAAGATTACTTCTAAGCACCCCAAACCCTACAGCCAAAAAGTCATCCGTATAGTGCAGGAGCAGCCTTTGTTGTCATAGAGTAAGTTCAATTACCTAAAGGTATATGAGAAGGCACCATCTATTTGTCCTACCGACTCATAATACCCCTACCGATAATTGTTTTATAAGGGCTGCCACTCAAGGTCTATCAGGATGGTCATTCTATCTTCTCTTTATTTAGAAGTTCTACTATTAGTCCGGCATAAAAAGCCAACCATCTTAGGTCATACCGATAATCGCCTTTCATTCACCATTCATTATACACATACATACAACGGTGCCTAGCTTACAACAAGATGTTTCATATATTCATACTCTTCATGTATCAAGAAGAAGGACATATTTTACCTATCAAGAAACACACATCATCTTCATATCACATATACAATAGTGTTCAAGTATAATGTAGGCACTTCCAAATCTTATTTTTTGAAATTCTTGTACATAATGGTTCGTGACAGACCCGCATTGTAGGGAAAAATTTGCCACACTATGTGATAGTTGCGCGGTAGCTTGGCGATCAAAGTTTGAGTCCTCCTTGGGGTCCCTTTTGATGGTCCCTGGGGCGTTGTTATCAGGTGTTTCGATTCTTTGTATGTCAGGATATATTTAAGAACAATCTTTTCTCAATTTCACCTTAAAAATATCCCCCAAAACATCATTACAAAACACAATGACACACTAGTTCAATGTTAACAAGTTTCTGAACGTCTTGGACGTTCTTGGACGTTTGACCTACAAACACTTCCAAACATTATACACTACCTATAAAAACTATTGTTAACATTTTAAGATTTTAAAATCTCATGATACAAGTTCTAGGATCCAGTTCAACCTATCTCATTTTTGAAGGGTGTAACAATTATTCTATAATCGAATCACATCCCAAGAACCTGTCTCATTATTGTTATTTCATATTATTGTTGTTGTTGTTGTTGATAATTTCACCCCCCCCCCCCCCCGTTTGACATTCATGTGACATTCTGATTTGGATGATGTCTTTTTTTGAAAGCTTTTATTCCTATGACTGATTTAACAATGTTCACACTTAACTATTGAATCTTAAACATGTACATCTTCCTGTGAGATTCGACCCCAACTCATTTAGATGGGTTTTATAATGACTAGTGATCGTTGACCCTTAGAATTGGATGAAGTGTTATTTAAAAGTTAATTAGTATCATTGGTGCACCTATTGATGACTATTAACTTATATATCTGCTTCGTTGAAAGATGCAGGCCAAATGGTGTTAGTAAAAGAAATGTACGAGCATACAAGGTGAACCTTAAGGAAAATACATAACCTTGAATTGATAAAAAGGAAGAACGCACTCACCTCATCTCAACTCAACTAAAGGATAATCAAAGATAATGAAACTCATAAATATTCAACTCATTTCAACATAAAAGACACAACAAAAAGATATTATAAAAAAATATGTAAAAAGAACATTTACTAACTCAATGAATTTAAAAATATAGTAATAACTATTTTACACTTATTTGGGAGATTCTCTAACCAACAACCATCAGTATGACCTATATGAGTATACAACCTCTCACCCATGCTTCCGTAATTATCTTATACGTTGCCAGACTATAAGACATCCTCAACTGAGTGGATCCACTAAGCTATGCTTAAAGCAATATGGAATCATCGAAAAAGTATGACCCTTTTTACCCATATTGGAATAAATGGTTGATTGAGGACATTGAGTTGTCTAAACATATCCCCAAATCAGTGCTCAATACTACTCCCAATAATATAGCTCATGGTAATAGGTTTGAAAACATTTTCTAATTCTCAAATTTGAGATTGTTATCAAAATGTTTTCTTTAGTTTCGATTCTTACTTGATCTTGAAACTAAAGACTTCCTAGTAGCTGGTTCATGATAGGAGTCGTAAATAAAAGTATGAGTTGCATGTTTTCCATATGTTTTGTATGTCTTGACTAACACTAAGTTAAGATGTTTCGAATATCTAAATTACATGAAAAATGATTTTTTGATCAAATTCATGTTTTCTCATGTTGATTGCGGATCTTGACGTGTTAATTGTGCATTTATTATTATGAGATAAGGTAATAAAAAATGTTAGATGACCCTATAAAAGTGTGGAAGTTTAATTCATTAATGATAAATTGAGTCTCCTTAAAATGAAAAAAATGATGAGCCTTTTGAAAATTATTTGATTTACATGGTTTGAAAAGTGTGATTGTTGGCTCATTCTTGATGAGTAAAGATATGTTTAGCCAATGTCATTGTGTGTGACTATAAATTGCAAAAATTTCCTAAAATAATGCATGTTTATAGAAGTTAGTGTCATGCTAGAAATTGAAACTATGTTAAATGATTTCCTATTGGTGTAATGTGTGGTGTGACTTACAATTTTGACTCCACTAGGAAGGATGTATGATCATGCTTCGGTTAAAAGATGAGTGCATTGCTTGTGTATGAACTCATGAGACATGTAAATGTGTTGAGCAGAAGGAAATTCCTCCTTAAACATAACTAAGTATGTTATCATTAGTATGGCCTTCACGACATTATGTATAAATGATAAGGACCTTTGTTGATCTACTTGACTCAAGTTTATGTGTGTTGGAGTATGAGTGCCTATTTGCTTCTTGAATGAAGTTGAACTTGCCTAGGTGTGACTTAAAGGTTGTTGCATAATGAAGTTTTAATGAAATGAAACGGAAAGACCATGTTATGATTAAGAGAAAGATGTTTCTTACTATGAACATGACAATAGCCTATATGTTTGATGCATTTTGAAAGTGAGTGAAGAAAGGTTTTGCTTGCTTATGTTGCATTAAGAGCTAAGTGGTTTTGCATTTGGTTTTCCTTGTTAGTTTGGTACATTGAATTCTTTGTGAATATGTTATTAATGTTGTGAGCTGCTAAATGGGTCATTGAAGTCCTTGAAGTGTTTGAAATGTTTCAAGTGTCAATCGAGGATGAACGTTCCCTAGTGGGGATATTGTAAGGACCCTCGAATAAATTAAGGTGATTAGAGAATCACATGTGTCTAATAAGGTCTAAAATATGTTAATTAAGTATTTTACAGTATGTATGCTTAATTTTAAGTCATTTGAGGTCAAACATCCAAGAACGTCCGATGACGTTTAAAACTTAGACTGAGACATGCATGTGTGTCTTGGTGTTTCTTGACATGTTTTACATGTGAATTTTGGTTGAAATTGATATCGAAGGTCGTATAACAGTAAGAGATATAAATTGGAAAATCCCCACAAAAAGCCCTCAAGAAGGACACCAAATCTACCTAGGCACTGCCTTGGCAGTGTCAAATAACGCACAAGAACGATGGCCAGTAGTAACGGTGACGCCCCATCGATAGGAGGGTGTCATTCCATACTTATCCTGGGAGATAAATCCCCAAAATTAAAAGACTCATACCCAAACAATGGTTGCCAATATGTCCCATCTATGGGTCTACTGGGTGTCAGTTGGAGTCATCGATGCAGCCCACCAGTCTGTCAAGGGTAGTGTTCATAAGGGGTGAATGGGACAAATTCACCCCCTCGTACTAAACTGACCCTATCCGGTTAATTTAGGCCTTTTGGGTACATAAATTTTTTTATTAAGATCAAAAACCCATACACAATTGATTATTCAAAAAATTAGACTTCCCTCTCCAAAATAAAACCTCTCTAGAAACCTCCATTGGAGATGAAGCTCAAGAGCAACTTGTAGATTGGATTTACATGTATTCTTCATCAAATTTTCGTGGATTCTTAATTTATAAGGTATGTTGATCCTTCATTCTTAGTCAACATTTCTTCTAAGGAGTTCCTTCCAATGTTTTTTATGAGGATTCATGATTAAACCTTCTATCTTTCAATCTAGCAATGAGTTCTTTTTCAAATTGATTTAAAAAGCATATTATTATGAATTTATGTTTATGTGCTTACTTTAAAGTGAACTATAATCCAATTTCATGACGAACCCATGTTCTTCCCAATTCTCAAATTAACCTATATTATGAGCATAGTGATCTTTATTCTATGTTGATCGAATTATGATTATAGCATGTTGAAATTTTTATAGTTACTGACTATTATTTATATTGATGGTGAATCATGTTAATGTATCCATGTGGATCAAGAATTTAAGATTTAATAAGGTTAATCTATATTACTCTACTTTCTAGAGATTGCTAATGTAGTAAATTTGATGTGATTTTGATCCTATGGTAAATGAAGCATGATTTCGTTTATGTTATTATATCTTTGATTACTTCCACCACATTTTTTATTATTAATTGAATATGGTTATTATCATTGATGATCAAAGCAAGGGAGATTTGGTAAGATTGCTCTTCCTCTACTTTTCATAGGGTTCCTAGATGATGGCCTTATATGGACATTGGGTAAGTTTGTCCCACTTATGGTGGCGGTGTTTACCTTATTTTTAATGTGTATGTGATATGATCATGGCCTTAAAGGAAATTTTATTATGAAGGTGTGGTGGTGATGATCATCCAATATGAAGTATAATGTCTAGTCTTCCATTCTAGTTATGATGTAGGTTGTATTGTTATTGTTATTGTTATAAGCATGTGAATGACTATGTTAGGTGTGTATTAGGTACTTCCTTTGATGATGTAATAATGGTTAATGAACCCCTACCTATGTACCTCTTTATGAATATTTGACTAGCTAATGTTAAGAGTCTAAAGTGTAATGTGAAGTTATCTTGTCTCCTATGCTAAATAGTGATGTGTGGTCTATGCATGTATAAAATTGTTGTATTAAGAGGTTGGATGCCTAAATATGATGTTTATAGACATTATGTTATCATATTGAAAAAATACACACACTTACACCTCATGCATGCTTACAGTCTATAGGTCTCTGGTTGTCTAAGAAAGGGTATTCTGTATGCACTTCGCATCTACAACACGGCATGATATAAGGTATATGTCCATGGAAGTATATGTGGATATCTTACTAGGATTACATGATAGGTGTACTATTATAAACAAGGGTATTAACCTTGTCTATGTAATTCACATATGTGCCTTGATAGAATAGTTCCTATTATTTATTGTCTGTGTACATGAATATGAATACATGATTAAGCTATGAACATGTCTTATGCATGGGTTAAGTGAAGTATGAACATGTGTTGTCTAAGTATGTTTATGTGAAAGATTTTATCACATATATGTATACACATATAGATGAAAACATGTCTATTGTGGGCAGTCTGATTGATTAGTCAAGAGGAGAGGCTCGCCTGAGGTGATTCTCAAAGGGTATCCTAATCTATATGGTGCTTCTATATAGTATGTCCATGTGAAAGGTTTTCTCACATGATTTAGGTTGATGAAAGGACTTTCTTATTTATTACCTATGAGCTAAGAATATGGGGAGGAAATCTTCTAAATCCTATTTTTATGAAGTTAATGTTCATAATGACTTTTCAATAAACGGAACTTTGCATAACAACGAGTGAACTTGACCAAATGAGAGACTGAGGAAGGCTTGTTCACCAATGGTTTCTCATAAGGTGTTGACTTTCCTTGAAGGAATATTTCACCTATGGGTCCATATAAGGTGTTAAATTTCCTTAGAGAAAGATTCACCCAGGGTATCTCATGAGATGAGGACTCCAATTTTAAGGGGCATGGAGGGAATCCAATAAAAATTTGTTAGTTACATAACATGATTGACCCCATAATCACGTTAATCACCAAATATTATAGCATGATTTTAATGTTCTGCTTTTCAAGGTAGAGCACCTTCCCTTGGTGTAAGGTTCTACAACACCAAATTCCATTTTTAGGACCCATGATCTTAGTGACGGTTTAGGCTATAATTTTCTTAAATTAAAATGGACAAGCGAAGTAAAGCAAGGACCCTAACTAGGATAACCTAAGGGAAGTTGCTTAGTGTGGATGAAGGTATGGAACTTTACCTATGCATTGCACAAGTATCTCTTGAAGAGAGTTCAAGGGAGGTGTTCTAATATATATGATCTTATTTATGTTTCTTAAGCATTATATTGTAGTGTCATATACTCGTTGTGATGAAATGAATGGTATGAGTCCTAATGAGTATACATGAGGTGGTGTTACCTTATATGCAAAATGTGGGTCTCATTAACCAAATAATGAAGGTCTTGTTTGGCATGTATGAAGTTGTCTATATTTGTCTTGTTGATATATGAAGTAAATGGTGTGTTTGTAGTCTCTTTGTAGGTTTACTTAGTATGTGCGAGGTTATGATGTCTAAGTGAAGTCAAGTATGAATATGTTATTGATTGACTAATGCATCTTATGATGATATTGATAGGTATTGAATTGAAGCATGTCTTGTGATAAATTCTTCTGTGGTCAATTAAAGTTTGTTGGGTCAAATGGTGAGTTATATGTTGTATATTGGAAAAGGTTTATGAATGCTATGTAGATAAATAAATATTTGTATGTATGATTTCCTTTTGGTCTTAAGGTGTGATGCTTGGTGGGGATAGTGGTAATGGGAACATATCTATACATGCACCAAGTTCACTGAGGTTTACTGGGAAGTAAGGAGTTAAAATAAAGTGAGCTTCGGTAAAGAGAAAAACGAGCTAGTGTAAGTGAGGGTTACTGTAAGTGATCATGGTGCCTTAAATTAATGTATGGATGTAGGCGATATTATTACTAATGGATATGCCCTCTATGGGGAAGTATGTGAATTTTATGATGCTTACAAAGTTTATGAAGTTTTTCACGAAAAGGCATGATGCATGGTTTCAAAGTAAAAATGTCCCCTTTTAAATGCATTTTTTCCTTGTACCCATACTTAGTGCATTCTTGTACTAACACCATTCTTCTTTACCTTTTTACACAAAGTATAGGTTATGGATTCCTAATGGATGTTTCTAAGGTGAAGGGCTTCATATATGTTTCCAATGCTCAAGGAAAGGTATCCATAAGTTCAAGGATTTCATATGTCATGTTTTATATAAAGGTTTGTAATAGCTTAGTTATGATTTATGTTGAAAGGGCCCTGTCCCTATTATACTCTAACAATGTTGAGTCTAACATGACAAAAAGACTCAGTCTTTAACTATATATTATGATATTTTTATATATATAATGGAAGTGATGTTCTAGCATATGATGTGCTACAAAAGTTTTAAATTTTTTGCTAAATTTACCTATAATAAGGAGATGAATGATAATTATGGGCTTGTTATAAGACCTGAGAGAGGTAAAGTACACAGTTTACTTCTACGGTTGCTCCAGATCGGTTTGAATGTGTACTCAAATTTCAAGTTGTGAAACGACATTAGCGATATTCCGAGCTCGAATAACTTGCTTCCAAAGTAATTTAAGTCTAAATGCCCTCAACCAACATGACGATCCTACACCATTATCACACCCAAGTGTGAATAATCTGAAGTAAGGAATCAGAGGTGATGATCACTTTGAAAAAAGAGGAACACAATGTATGCTGTCACCATAGGTTTGCCTTTATTTTCCAGTCATAATTCGTTTCCACTTCTCAAGAAAAAAAGGGTCTTTTCAAGGGCTTGGAATGAGGCTTAGTTCAAAGTATGATCATTTCGCTCATTGACTAAAGATCCTCGTGAATTGTGGTACTCAAACACTACATTTGCTTCTCCTTATTGTATGAATTTGTTCCTGTGCTTCTATTGTCACCCATTATTCACATCCAGGAATGCTTGAACACAGATTTCTTCGGTTACATTTAGTCTACACCTTCTTTAATTCTTTTCTTTTCTTTTTCTTTTATTTTCTTTTCTTTTTCTTTCGTTTTCTTCTTTTTATGGAGGGTTTACTTCCTTTCCTTCCTGTAAACTTTGTGGAAACTAAGACTCGAACTGTTAATCATAGTAGTGAGATTTTACAAAGGAATTAGCATTTCTTGAGTGATAAGGTCCCTAGACGTAGCACCTTGAGTTCTAAAAGAGTTAGAATTGGAAAACATAATATGAAAATTTGGAGAGTTATATTATAAGTATGAGTTTTGAGTCAATTTCAAATGACCATAAACTGCCTACAACAGTCATGAGTTGAAGTTTACAGGAGTTACCATAGGAATAGTTGAATAATATTTCCAATACCATCGAGTTCAGATGAGTGAGATATGGCCTTTTGAAGTTAGGTTGTCCAGTTAGGATATTAAACCGAAAAACAGTAATGGGTATTTTGGTCTTTTATTTACCCAATCATATTTCATTAAATTTTTGTAATATTTTAGGGGTCTAATCCTATTATATTCATTTTTATAATCCTAATATAAGCCTAGGGTTTTAGTTTAGAGCTCTAGAAGAGAAATGAGGAAAAAAAATAGGAGGAGAAGCAAAGCATTACGTCGGAGGGATTTTGCGTATTGTTGGGAATTGTGTATGGGTATATCTCTAAGAGGTATGTAAGATTCCATAGTGCTGGATTAGTTCACCCACTTGCCAAACATATTTTTTTCAACATTGTTTCATTCTCAAAGTGGTGAAGGTAAGTTCTTGATAAGTGTTGTTTAGGTTCATTATAAATCTTTTTTTGTTAGGGTTTTGATGATTTCTTGAGATTAAAGTGATTGTTTAGAGTGTTATTTTGAGTGTATTAGTGTTTACCTAGGTTGTATAATTTCGTCGAATCTCTTCCTGTAGAGAGGTTTGCAAGGAGCATCCTAAATGCGCCCAAGGGGCTGGGGCAGCATGCTTGAAGTCCGCCAATATGCAGCCTTTGAAGTTAAGGGTTGTCACCCCCAGCACAGAACATACGAGGATCGCCTCTCTTCACTTTTTTTATGTCGGTTGTCCCGTTTGAGCTCATTTAAAGTGTATCTTCACTACTTTTTAATTCTAAACACTTTAAAATACTTATAAAAAAACAAATAAATAATCAAAACATGAATCATAAGCTTGATCTAAAATACCAATTTCAAGGAAGTAGATTAAGTTTTGAGGGTTCTTACGAAACGTTTTAGAGGTCTCTCTAAAGTCCTCTGAGGATCCTTCTACAATTATTATAATTTGTAAGACTCAAGGAAGTGAGTATGAGAGTGAGCAGATGTAGTAATGAGTCTACAATTATCACCTAAAGCTCATATCATGAACATAACTCTGAATTCATAATTCAATTCAAAAGAGAGTTAAGAGTAAAGTTCAAGAAAAGCATTTGAGATCAGTTGTGAATCCTTTGAGCTCAAACAATCAATGTGAAAATAAGTTTTGAGGCTTTGAGGCAGTAAGTAAGATAATGATAAGAATGTAACAATGAGTTTCTTTTTCTTATGTGTTATTATAACTTCGATTCTTAGGTCAGTCATGGCCATAATTCCGCATGAATCCATAAATTGAGTGTATGAGGAGTAAAGTAAGTAGTATCTCAAGTTCTAAGTCTTGAGTAGTGAGTTCCTAAGCAACATATAAATTATATTTCTAATCATAGCGCATTACATATTACCCATGAAGTCTTGAGTTTAACTGTTCATTCTCATAATTCCGCCGCAAGAACCCTATAAGTCAAGAAGCCTTGAGATTACAAGTATAGTTGAGTTTCTAAGTTGAGTAATTCATGCTCATAAATCTGCATTAACCCTTTGAGTTGAGCATTATCTAAATGAGTAGTATCATCGAAATTCATAATTTCCAAAGTTATTGAGTCTATTTATTGGTTATGAAAACCTTACATAAGTTTTCCAAATCATTAATTTCATAATGAACAATATTTAGAGGTCTTTTACAAATGTATTAGATTTGTTTAGACTGATTTTTTCAATAATAGTAAAATTGAAGAAACATTAATTTCAAAAAGAATATGGGGGACTATGGTTGTTCCCAGGAGATTAAAATGTTTTCACATTTAAATAAGAACGAAACTGAGATTTCCAAAGATCCTTTTAACTAGTTTTTAGCAAAGAGTAAATTCTTTCACAATTAAGAATGAGAGGAAATTTTGATTTCCAAGATATCCTTTGATATATTTTTTTGAGTAATTATCTCAAAATCACATAAAGAAATATGTTTTTAAGCATAAGAGCTAGTATCATATTCTGGAAGTAGTATTGAGCACCTATGTGGGGGAGAGTTCAGACAACTCACACACTCCATAAACCATGTAACCATCATGTGTAGAATGGGGTCATACTTTTTAGATTTAGGCTATATACTAATGAAACGGTGTAGGACGGCCCTGACAGTGTGAGGCAAATTATTGTATCATCGCAATAGCTCTTAAGTGATGGTTGTAGGTTAAAGAAATTGCATAGAAGTTATTGTAATGTTATATACATCATGTAATTGTAATTTCATATACATTTCAGAGTTATGTTGTATCCTTGTCATATAAACATAGTTGACATCATGTATGGAGACAAATTTTCTTTATATTGCACTTGTTTTAAACTGCTTTATATTGAAAAGAGTTGAGTATCCTAAGTTGATTTGTGATTCATTGAGTAGAGTATCATATCTTTAATGTTGATTATCGAATCTTTGAGTTGAATGTCTAATCATTGAGTTGAGTATTTTATCTTTGAGTACTTTTGAGTTGAGAGAGTAGTTTTGAATATGCTTAAATACTCCTTGAGTGGAGTAAATTTTAAAAGAGGTAAGTATGTATCCATTTTTTATAAGTTCAAGCTTATGTTTTGCTTTAAAATTCTTACTTTATCATGCATCTTCTCATGATGCAAACACAGGTTTTCAGGATCATCAACAAGAGTTTTATTGATACAGCTGAGAGTATGTTGAGACTCCTTGCTTTTGGAGGATTTTATCTACTTTTTTTATTAGTCAGGATGTCGTAGGTCTTTTCCCGATTTCAATCTTTATCAGTTAGAGGCATTATAGATAGTCAGTATAGTTGAGAAGTCTATATTTTTTATTTATATTATTAAATTATTTAAAGAATTGTTGCCTATTTAATGGTGAGTATAATATATTATTATTATTTTCAGTTAATCTTTTATTAGTTATGGAGTTTTTATTCAGTTTTTAAGCTTTTGAATGCTTAAGTTAGTCTTCAACTTTTAGTCAGGCAAGATGAGAGTTCGCTTGGGGACCAGTAATGGTTCTTGAGTGTTGACCACTTCCAGTATTTAGAGTCTAGTCGTGACATTTGCAATACAATGGGTTAAGGGAGACTTTTCTTGCACTTTTTTTACCACCGCTCTTCCTTCTCACTACACCCTAACTTAAGCTTTTGGCCTAAGTTGGCTATTCACTAAAGTACAAGTCCCGAGGATTATAGGTAGTCGATGAATAACGGTCTGTGTTTTATCAAACTTCATCTAAAGAAAGGAACAGTTCCACAAGTGCTCAAGATAAGTTCACACAATAACAAAGGAGATCACCAAAGAGTTATATATCAAATTGGCTCACACTTTATAACATTGCCTAAGATCATATCAAGATAAATCATTACTTAGTTGAGTAGACTAACAGGACAAATTCTAGGTTTATTCATGAAGAGTTCATAGTAAGTTATAACACTATGCATCAAAACTTAAATCAAAAAGCCACCGCAGTTTTGCTGTGTGAATACGGTATCACTCACAATAGACTTAATTTGATATATGGGCTAATCCACATCCACAACGAGATGCAACGAGTTTCTATTTTTCTATGCAAATCATTTTTTCACTCGTAGCCCCACCTCAAAATTTTTCGATTGAGAGAACCATTCAAACATTGGTATTACTCAAATTGATATTCAAATTCAAACTCAACATAGAAGCAACACCTTCAAAACACTAGGATAGAAGGAATTGTTTTTCAAAAAAAATCGGAGAGATGTGGTCAAAGTGCTCAATTTAAAAAACCAACAAAGCCATAGGCTTAAACAATCGAACAAGTAGTTAAACATGATTTAAAAGAGACAACCCAAATAAAAAAATCAAATATGTGTCAAAAAAGCACACAAAAGTGGGTCATACCCCACCACGAATAAGAAACATTTGTCCTCAAACGCAATTGATAAATATCTTAAAGTAAAATTAAAGAAAAATAAAGAGAGAGGTAAAGAGGGGATTTTGTCTAACTACTCGCTCCATCGTAGGGATATCAGTGCCTGATACATCAAACTGGACTTTGACAATGGCCACCGGAGTATCATCATTTGGATTATCATTGTCTTTATTTTCTTTAGCCTCTGCCGCGATATAAGCTGCAATCATCCTGTCTAAGTTATGGGCTCCAAGAAATAAGTTTTTACTGTGTAGAATTCACGTTTCCACGAACGGATACTAGGGTCAATGGGATTCCTCGTGCTGGGACTTTTATTCTTCTTCTCCTTTATTTCTTTGGTTTTCTTAATCATTTTATCTCTTTTAAACTCTTGTGCTCTTATTTTTTGGGGTGGCATGTCTCTCTCTGCTAACTTTGGTGTAGTTATTTTTACAAACACTTCAAGTCAAAGTTACAAAGTATTTAAGTAGGATCTAGGGGGATTTTGAATGTAGAATCACTCCGCCAAACTAGTTGATGAAGTGTTCATTTCCATTCGGCATTCTCTAAAGTAAGCATAGAGAGTATAAGGGTGCAATCAAATGTATAACGAAGTACATTCCGCCAGATGTCTAACATGTTTTACGACACCAACTACTCAGAACGTAAAAAATACAACTCGTTGTAGGCTTCAATGAAGGTCAAAGGGAATGTTAGGCAAATCGACGAGTGTAATGGTAAGCTTGGCCCAACTTGCCAAATGACTCCTTCTGCCTGTTGGAAACCTATCAACCCAGCAACCCCTGGTAATTCAATTTAAGCCTCTACAACATAAATTCAGCTAAAACCCATAGAAAATTCACATTCCCATGGCAGAATAATGCAATTCACAGCACTAGTAAATGGGATTTTATTATAAAATCACGAGTGATCGAATGACCATAAGTAATGCATGTAATTCCGGTCGCTTATATAGATTTGGCATAATTTAAACAATATTAACAACATGAAATTCAGTACAATTTTGGTGAAGTAAATATAGGGATTAAACTACCAACCGTGGATGTTGATTAAATTGTTACGGTCACGCTAGGCTTGAACGCAATCTAGATTCGAGCATGATTCCAAAACCTAGAATACTCTAAAAAGCTAGAACTTTAAAACTAGAGTGCTAGTGTGAGTTTGTGATGAGCAAAACGTGAGGGAGAGTAGATGAATTTGATACTTTAAGCAGTCTTCTTGCAATGAGCCATCTGTCGTCCGACCATTTGGCGCCTGATAATGCTTCTCCAATTCCCTTGGTGAAACCAAACTCCGAGTTTCTATTTTCTTTCTGTTCTCCCGCTAATAATGGAGTCGTTCGCTCAGCAACGAAAACTCAACAGTGATCTTCGTTGAGGTTTCTAGCCAGCTGGCGATGCACCAATGATTCGTATTAACCGTAGATTTTTACATGATCCCATCTGAAGATATCTTGAGCAAATAGAAAAAACAATCGTCATTGCCGAACTTGTTGGCAGCTCGCTAACTAGACTGGTTTCTCATCTTTATTAACCACTTCATACTTGTACCTAACTTTATCTTGTACAAACAACACAACATTATTTTATCAAGAAGCAAAAGTGAACCATTATTTCATCAAGACACAAAAAGTAACTAAAGGGTTTTGGGTTTTCTCCCAAATAGGCTTAAGTTAATGCTGCGGCACAACGCAAGTCCAATTTCAAACCTCAATCTTGGTGTTGGCTATAATATCACTAGGAAAACCACCATTATGTGTATAATTTAGGCTAGAAAATATAGAACTATATGGATTTCCAACTGCTCGATCCAAACTATGTTGGTGGTGACGGTCTAACTATGGGTGGACACATCTTCCTTCATGTCTTTTAGTATCTAATCCGACCCTTCAATTTTGTTGAGGATACGCGAGAGCATATTTTCATATCGTCCACCTTACGAATCCTTGGGCTTCAAGTGCTGATGGGAAGGCACATATCTATCTTTTTTCCCCAATTTACAAATTTGGATGCAACGGTCTAATCCATTCAGTCTATCTCTATCTTTCCAACTATCCAGCCTTTTATCTATAGTCACCAGTGATTTTGTCACGTGCCTCCCTGGTAGTTTAAAAACTGGGATCCACCATTTTGATGGCCAAATTTTTTAGCATCCTTGTTATATAAACGTAAACTTCACTTTCTCTCCAGTTTCACACCCAACCATCCCACAAACATTACATCTGAGGGCGCATATACAAATACCCCATGACATTTTGGATAGATTATAAAGTAATGTCATTTTTTTGCCATGTATTGATCTCTCTCATAATCCATTAAAATTTGACCCTTAGATAGCATAAAGGTGTGAGGAGATACTTGGTCTTCATGGGTGTACTATGCTCTGTTGATAGTCGACACAGAAATTGTGTTGCTACGGCCTATGGTTGTTGCATTAATCCTCCATGCTAGAGTTGGTCAGTGACACCCTTGTTTACTGAGTTCATGCAACGATAAAAATATTGTAGGAGGAATTTATAACATAGATCATGGGACAGGCATTGGAGCACCATATTTTTTAAATGCAACCAAATTTTATACAGAGGCTCCTCATTCAAGTACTTAAAGTTTTGGAATGTTGTTCCATAGTAACATCAACTTCAATTGAGGGAAAATCGCACCCGAAATAGGTTACCGATTCTTCCCAAGAAGTGATGGATTCGCCTTTCCCATTAACGAGAAAGGGAATAACCTCAACCAAACGGACTCCCGAGAGATGCTTTTAAAACACACACATATATGAAGTTTCAAAGATTCTCATGAGGGTCCTCGTGAGACAATCCACTAACGAGTCCCTTCAGTTGCAAGAGTTGCAACATGGTACTTGTTATAGGAAAGATTACATTTCCCTTAGCTGGGGGTAATCGAAAGGCTCCAGCACCTCCCATTAGAATATGGTCATTGAAGTTAGGCTCTTGGATATCATTGAGATTTACAATTATTCTTGGTGGCTTAGTTGGTTACCATTTCTCCCGTTTAAGCTCATACTCTTAAAGTGGTCACCCAAACAAATGAAACAAAATTGAAAGATAACTTAGTAAAGCTAAGACTAAGCAAAAAGAAATCCACTATTTAACATCCTTACTTAACACCACTCCCCGACAGTGAGTCCACATTGATACTTATTCGGATACAAACCTACAACCGTGTCAAGTTCTACGATCTGTCGTAATATAGTACTAAACCCCAAGAACCCAACCGGGTTGAGTCGTATCCTATCCCCTCAAGGAGGGAGTTGGGGGGGGGGGTAGTGAAAGTTGTAGGTAATTAGAATTTCTTTAGAATTAGTCGTAGCTAAATAAATTTACAAATAATAACATTATAAATCAAAGGGGTAACACGAATGTGTCAAATATCAATGGGGTTTGTCACAAGTATCAAAAATAACAAAATAAACAAGAAAACTAAGCAATGAAAGGGGGATTTCTTGGGATGTGACCTGCAATTCAAGTTAATATAGATTATTGGGTACATATGTTCGATAGAAACTTTATAGAGAATAGTGACTAGGCTAAGTTTTAATTGGAAAGATTTCCTCTAGCAAATTAAAATGGGTTCCTCTCGGACACCTATTTGTCTCATTAAGTCCAGCCTTCGCCTTACTCCACTCACTCTCTCGAGCTAAGTGTTAAGATATGGGACTATGGCTCACCAATTCAGGCTAAATCTCATGTTGACCCACTCCTTAGGCCATCAATCTAGTGGTCTTGGTTTCGCGACTTCTCTCTCGAATAAGATTAAAACACATGGGCGAACTTGTAGTTGCAACTAAAAATGCATTAGATTAAACTAAAACCACTATAACAGATCACCATCATACTATATCTAATGTATCAATAAGCAAGACCAAACAATTATATTAACTCAGATTTGTTAAATTACACCCCAAGAATATGGGTTTTTAGGCCCCCATCAAGAAATAAGAAATTATTTTTTCAATGATGTTGAAATCAAATTGGTATAGGGAAATAAGTCTTGATTTAAGCAAAGGAACAAGAATCGAGAAAACCCACTTCCAATTTGGGTAAGATGCAATCCTTTCTTCTTCAAGTCTTCCAAAATACTTTTCCAAACTTGGGAGAAATATGAAAACTAATATTTTAGAGTAAGCCTTACAATAATGTTCCACTGTCTACATATCTTAATCAACTTAAGCAAATACTGGTATATATAGTATTCAGTTTTTCTGGTGCGGCACATCGTTCGGTGAGGTTAGCAATAATCACCGATCGACTATAAATTCGCCAATTTTCTACTTCATCCGCTTTTTATTTTTGTGTACAACATTTGTGTGTCCTATATAATTGGGTGATATAGTACTACTCTATGGAACTATTCAGCGACGTGCCGGCGGCTCCTTTCACTACCGATCTGACCCTCTTCCTTCGGGACTCAGCACATTTGAACAAAAGGCGATGTACGTCCCATTTGAAATTCACCAAGTGTAATTGGAGATGCTCATGCTTCTGTTTCTTTGTACTTTTCAGCCTTTTGTCCCTTTTTATGACATAGTGTCCATACTTTCCTTTAATCTTCAAATACATGAAACTTAAGAGTTTTTATCAGATATTGGGATGAAATACGCATCACTATTTCAATTAAAATATATCCCTAAATGAGTCCAATATGTGGACTCATCAGGTGGGTCACCCTAACCATTTTCGAAAATACTTTTAATTTTTTTACCCTAATACACCTAAAAGTAATTAACTTCTTCCAAACTATCTTAAATTTGAATACTCAATATAAGTAAATGAAATTCTACTCAAGAATAATCCTCAAACTCATAAAATTCAGCCTAAGAACTCATCAAACCCTAATATTAATTATTTCAGAACGAAACTTCAAGAGAACTCATTTATAACTTCAATACATGGAATTTTATGGACAGAATTAAATCATGAAACTCTTGATTTGTGAGGGTGAACGAAACCATCACCATGAAAGCTTAATTCATCGAAAGGAACAAATCCTTGGCGAAATATGTCAAAGATCGTAAGAAGTCTTGAACACTTGAAGTTTTTCTCCCTTTTCTCCTCTCGAACATTGCCCTAACTTCCAAAATGCTTTTAGTACGGTAGTGTAACTGTTTTAATGAAGCTTTCACTTTCACACCCCTGATTTGGGTGATAAAACCTGTGGGACAAGTAGGGTAAGGAAAATACCAAAATACTCCTCCATAATAGAGATGAATCTTCTTAATTAGATAGACTGAATCCAAATGGGCATATATCCTCGGGTCTTGCCGAAGTTCAAAAATTAATGAACGGTGGTCATTGGGAAGAGGACACAATGATCATTAATTTTATATCTAATGATCCACCTAACACATCTTAAGCTGAAAGTTATGGTTATTTGAAGTTGACCTAAAACTCTTAATTGAAGTCTAACTCGCATAAATCTCAAATTCGCTATTCCTAATTTTGTTCGTTCTAAAAGTAGCCTTTTCTAAGACCGAGGTGTTACACTTTCTTGCCCAATTCTTATTCTACAATTCTCCTCCTAACCCCCCCCCGCGCCCCCATATTCTCCTATTTCTCCAATCCTCTTTCTTCGTCAATTCAAATCAACACTCGACTCCAAAATATTCCATCAATGGAGAAAAATGTGATTCTCCTACAACATCCTTAAAGTTTAATTTGAGAGAAAAAATTTATTACTTCTCACGTTGAGGAAATTATAGTAAAATTTACTTCTGGTTATAAAAATTTAATATGACAAATTTCAAATTAAATAAAATTAATTATTTTGAAAACATTAAAATTAACTACGAAGTTGTATTTAGATTTCTGCTACTGAAAGTATCTAATAATATAAGCGTGAAAGTCTATATCGAGTTGAAGAAGTAGAAAAGCCTGAAAATACTTTATATCTATTGTTCATCAAATACAATTATTATTTTTAACAAATTAATCCTCAATCTTTGTGTGAAACATCTATATCCTAAATGATACCACGAGCTTCCTCCTTATTTCAAGAAAATAACTCTTTCTCTCTTCTTGATTAGCGGATTCAAAATAATCAGGTGAATCCCCTTTTCTCATTGGTACCAAAAACAAATTACTTTTCTTGATCTCATGAATCATCAATCGGACAAATTTTCTTTTACATTTGAAGACTTTCCTTGAGAAAGTAGCTACTTACTAGCCACTCACTTGATTGTAAAGATAAGAGCAACTATGAAATGGCGATTCCTCCATTTTCATTGAAGTAGGGAGGGACTCATTCCCCTTCGTTCCGGCCTATTATTGATATTGATTTTTGTTGTTGAATATACCTTACTTACCAAGCCATCCATTTTGAAGTTAGTCACAAAGAAAAAAGTTAGGAGGAAATGAAGTTGTATACGAAGCTTTACTTCTTCTTTTAGAGTCGTAATATTTGGTTTTCCACTAATTTGATTCAAAAGGTAACCAACGGTTTACGACTTTCTCCGCTTTCCACAACCATAACCATTTGTCAATCCGATTACTTTATCTTTAAACCAATATTTGCAAAGGAATACATTAAGGCTTGTAATAAACTCACTTCTGATGACAACGAATGTATAGAGTGCTTTCATCAATATACATTGGAAGGTATACTATTGGAGTCAAAGACAAAGAAAAAATGGAAAAGCTACGCACACTGCACCTCAACTGAATAATCCTACTAAGGCTTCATGAAGTCATCACATACATTCACAACTGGGGCTTGCACACATCTTAGCATACTTTCCTCTAGAACCATTCATACTTTACTCTCAACTTCATCTCTAATAAGAGGATGGCAAGAAAAAAATATTGATTACAGGTGAGATGTCCAAGATAAAGGGGGGAGAGATTTATCTACTCACTATCGAGAAGTATTTACATCTGATTTTGTTGTCTTACTATTTGCAAAAAAATTTAAAAGATGTGAGAAATCATGTATTTATTTTATAAGCATTTTTTTATTGGGTAAAAATCAAAACGCAAGCCAAAAATTTTGTTCATGCCCACAATTGATAAAAACCGAGAACCATAAAGAATGCCTTGTTTATTTAGAATACTTAAAAACTGAAAAACTAATAAACTAAATCAAAAATGCAAAACATCCACAATCACCAGACTACACCCATGGTGGGACTAGCACACATTTACCTACCTACCCCTTTTGATTTCGCTCCGCTCCTCCTCTTATCGTTTTTTTACCTTACAGCGATTCGCTCTTCATCACTTCCCACCATCCCTCCTCCCCCTTTCCTCCTTCCCACTTCTGCACTACCCTGGATCTTGGCTTATGTCCATGTCGACCTACATGGTATATGGGGGCTTGAGTCAATATGAATTTTCCTCCCCATATTGATGCTTAATACTATGCCCAAAATACTTAGCTCATATATTTACAGAAGAAATTCTTCTCTATTTTGAGGTAATTTCTAAAACTTAGCTTTAAAAACTCTATTGGAAATCATTGTTTCCTCTTAACTAAAAGTAGCCAAAAGCATTGTTGGAAGGCCCGATTCCTTTCTTTATAAAAATTTGAAAACATTTGTGACGTCTTCGTGGATAACTTGTTCCCTTTAAGTTTTGAGAAATGAACTCAACTCCTTACTTTGTCTCATCTTGCAACTTAACTTCTAGGGAATACTTAGTTTTGTATAACTTTTGAGAAATGAAATAAATCTCTTTTATTTTTGCTTAACGTTAACTTAAGCCCTAAAACAAGGTTACACAAAAGCTTTTGAAAAATTAGTGCCCTTTACTTTTCACTTGCTTGTTCCCTTTCGCATCTTGCACTTTTTAACTTCTTTAACTTTGACTCTCTTCATTTAAAATTTACTCTGACTCTCTCTATAAATCACTTATAACTTCAATTTTATGCTTAATTTTTGGATGACTCTTTCCTCCTGATTTACCTTCACTTCTTCTCCTTCGTTCGCCATCCCGTGCTGCTTGTTTCCTCCTCCCCTTTACCCCTTAAAAAGGCCTCCCCTAGACTCCCTGATTGCACAAAAATGTGCAAAATTCCAATTGTGGCGGCGTTATGGGCGTCTCCGCCCTACTTTTATTCTTAATTTGTGTCATATTTTGGTTTGTCATTGTAATTGCCCCACACTTGTCCGGCTCGATCCATAACGTTCCACGCCCGTTTTCCGTCCGCCCTTTATGGTATGGTGGTGTGACAACACATGATATACCGTGGTTTCACGTATAAATTATTCTTTTTTCCTTGTCTTTTTTTCCATTAAGTTTAGTGTGCGTCCAAAAGCCCTTTTTGTGCTAATTTTTATACCAGTTTTCTTTGTTTTGCATATAATCTGTCCAACTGCATCCAACTGAGTCTTCTCTTTTTCTCTCTCACCATTCCTCACTTCTCCCACTCCTAGCGGAGCTTATGCGGTCTGTCATGATTGTGACGGGTCCGTAGGTGGCAATGTCGTAGAGAAGCTGCTGAAGGAAGATGGGGAAGTCTGAACAAAGTGTTGGAATTAAACGCATCTTTGTTGCCGTAATCCGTTCCTTTCCATGTAACTTCCTTCCGTCTGTTTGCTTGGTCTTTCCGTCTCCGGATACTTTTAACCGCTCCGCTCCTCTCTTCCCCTCTTTTCTTTGTCTTTTTACCCCTTCTGCCCGCGGGGACGCTCGGACGTCGGCCTTTGTTTTTTCGCTCTGCTCTTTCCTTCCCGTCCTTTTGCCGTTTTTTGTCTTCTTAGTCCTTCGTCCCTCAGCAGAAGAAATTGCAACTCAATGTATGGGAGCGCTGAGTCCTAGAACGGGCCTCATGACCCACGACGGTCGCGGTCTCGTGGTCCGGTCGACCCCAAGCCGCTTTTGGCAGATGGGTTTCCAGCAATTAGAATTTGTGTTTATTTAGGTTTTGTATTTTTGATAAATAGTTCGATAAAAACCGTCTTTTTTGAGGTCTTAGACCCACCTATAGTTAGACTCTGAGATTTTTGGAACTCCGTATTCGTTAAACATTTGTATTGTGAGATTCTCGTAATCATATACTTTCGTGAGATATTGACTCTTTGAGAATATTCAAGTAATTTTTGGTGATTATTAATCAGCACTCTTTTGACTTTATTCCTTTCTCATGTGAGTAAGTACATGAATTCTTATTTAAGTATATTTTGAATATGTGTTTATGCGATGAGTAACTAAACGCCTAACTAGGTTTTGGGAACCACAGGCAACTAATTGAGATAACCCTAGCTAAAAATAACACTTCTAGAATAGTGTCTTGCATGTTATTAATAATGTCTTGTGTCTTGTCGCTTAGTAATTCTTTTTTCACATCTTCCCAAAACCCCACCACTGCTTCTCCTCTTTCTGCTCGCTTCGAAGATTCCTCGCCTGGCTTGGGTCTCCGATTGTGTATCATGGGGGATGCCTTTCGTTGCTGTCCGTGGCAGTCGTGCGGTCCCGATTCTTTCCCAAGATCCTAGTAGCGTTCCGCGATCCTTCGTTCCCGTCAATGCAAAGGGCAATTTTGCTGTGTTCTCCTCTGCTCGTTCGTGGACGGGGCTGTATTTTGTTATCTGTTGCTTCCGTATATGTGGTGTGCAATTTAAGTATGGATCTTTTTCCCTCGGGTGGGGAGGTAGTACTTAGTCGAACGTCTCGAATACGATTCTTAATATTAGGTAACGTATAAGGGTTATTAAGCCCCACAGTGGGTTGGTCTCGCCTGGTTTGGCTGTGCCCTTCATTCCTTCGATACCAAGGTGGCAAGTCAGATTTTCATTCTTATGATTCGCGGACAAAGATTTTTCAGAGATCATTAACTTACACCGTTTGCATGCAAAGATACTATGAA